>JBBBDQ010000523.1:0-127500 GCA_037127315.1 Ascarosepion bandense | reverse complement strand
CATCGTATTCTTTGTAAATAGTTTTTTTTTGTATTAATTAAATAACAGATGTTGAGATTGGTGAATGTGATGAAGTCTGTCTCTTCTAGGTGATGAAAATGACTTTTATGAAGATAGACAGCCAGAAATTCACGACTAGTTATTTTTGATTGTGTGTGTGTCTGTGCTTGAATTGATTGTGTGTGTGTCTGTGCTTGAATTGATCTGTCAAGTTTGAATATGTTACATCTTATTGATTAATTATTATCGGTATATATATATATATATATATATATATATATATATATATTTTATTAGCGTTTCACCCCGAGCAAGGCATGTCACTGCCACTACTGCGCAGGGGGCTACATAGAGTGGAGAAAGGATGATTAAATATAGGAAATGTCAGAGGGTGATAGGCGGGTAAGGATACAGAGAATGAGGGTTGGGTAGATGAGAGTGTTCTGAGAATAATTGGGAGTTAGTGTGATAGGAGGTGTCTATTGACCCTACACTTAAACACATGGAGATTGTAGCTGTCGGGAAAGCAGACTTGTGGAAGGGAGTTCCACAGGCGGGAAGCGCGAGAAAAGAAGCTGTTGGAGTAGAATTTACGGTTATATCTTATTTGTTTAACTGTAAAAGGGTGGGACCTAGTTGTTAATCTAGTATCTCGTGTAAATTCATGCTTAGGCGGCACCAGTGATCTAAGCTCATCGGAGCAGAAGCCATGAAAGTACTTGTAGAAGAGGCACAGGGAAGCCACATCACACCGGTGAGAGAGTGGTTGCAGCCGGTCTGCCAAGTCAGTATCAACCACGTTACAGATCCTCCTTTGTATTTTGTCAAGTAGCCCAAGAAGAGCAGCAGGGGCACCCGACCAGATATGGCAGCAATATTCAATATACGGGCGGATGGTAGATTTGTATATGTGCAGAATAGATTCAGGTAGGAAAAACTTCCGGGCCCTGCACAGAGAGCCGACTTTCATAGCAGCAGATTTGGCAATGGATTCGATATAGTCATTCCATTTGAGTTCCGCCGAAAGGGTAAGGCCAAGGAGGCGTAGTATTTTACTCTCTGGGAGGCTAGTCTGTCCCATAAACTATTTGCGATAACACATATTTTTTATTTAATTTTGGTAGGTACACTCTGTATTTTCAGAAAAAATATGTTTGTTTATGTCACAGGGAGTGTTTTTATATTGCTTCTGTATTTTAGATGGAATGTCTTCGATAGTTAACCAAATCTGTGTACGAAAGTGGAAAAGGTATATATATATATATATATAGTCATCCGCAGACAAATCTGTTTCGGTGAAGGCAGACTTTTTAGCGCATATATTATCAATATACGCGCCCAAATAGCTAGGGTTCTCTAATTCATTTTACTGAATGAGCGATGCGTACACGCCAGAGTAGCTACCGTTTTACAAAGTCTACCATTCTTCCAGAGTGTTCAATCAGGGTGTGAGAGCGTAAATTTTATATTATATATATATATATATATATAATATATATATATATATATATATATATATATATATATAGGGTGGAATAAATGGATGGAATAAAATTTCATATTCAAAGAATCACTATTCCTTAATACTGTGATCAATACGCTCGTAAATCACAGGTGGTGACGAAACAAAAAAGGTACTTTTGTTGTGATATTTTAACATATCTATGTTATAAATGTATATATATGCATATTTATATTGCATACAATGTATATATATATATATATTGCTTCTCAAAATAATATTCAATTTTTACTAATTACTATTAAAACGACCTATTTTGTGATGTTGCCATGAAGCCGCTAGTTTTTATATTTTAAACATATATATAATATATGTTTGTTCAATTTTTAACCATAATCAAATGAGATCAATTAGATGAAAACATATTATGTGTTTTTTAAAATAATTTTCTCACAGGTAAACTTTATAATACCTGTATGATCCATCTAGCCAAATAGAGTGCATGAATAAGAGAAGGCCTCATTTATACATATATTATCATTGATCTGCTTATTTACGTTGACTGATTGTGTTTGGCATCATTATATCTCACAATTTCCTTCAAGATTTAGCTTTGGCGAGATATCAGTGAACCGCCTATAGGTAACTAACTGAGAAATAACCAGTTCAGCTTTTGATGAGAATTCATTTAATCTATCACAGTTGAAAAACCTGATACATGGTTAAAACATTGGATTTCATGTCAAACAATCATCAGCTAAACTCTTTAAAACATACAGAACTATTGCCAAACAATCCAGCAGATTCCCTACAGGACTAGAATTAATTATGTAAACCTGCCGACTCTCCCTAATACACAATCTAAAAATATTTTCATCAGGTTCCTCTACAGTAACTTTAAATTAATCAGTCATAATTTCTTTTGATTAAACAATATCCAAGCATTTCTTCGTCCAAAGCAAACATATGTTTGTGAAGGCAAATTAAATTTTTTAGTTCATTTTACGTTCGTTTTTAGCAAATATTCTTCCCTTCATTTCCTTCACATCTACAGCACCTGTATTTCTTTCGAATATTTCTATACAAGTCAATAAATTTCTTACTTATCATGATTCTATTTCATGGTAAAGTAAGTTTTGTGTTATTATTAAAGCATGTTTGCTTTCTTTGTAACCCGTCAAAATTTATTTCATTTTATGAGTTTCTGTTTTCAGTTTCTGTTTATCCTGCTTCATATATAAGTTTTTTTTACCACTTCTAAAGTTTCACTCCTATAACAAGAATACTTTTACATGAGATTATTTCGTTTTATATTTATAAAATATTTACCACACATGATCATAATAATATAGGTTAGATTAAACAAAACTATTAGATATTCATAGATACACCTTCAGTTGTATGATAAAACAAATGTTCGCATTACTCTAAATTTCCGCGTTGTATAATAATAGCTCATTCCCTTAAAAAGCGATTGTAAACTGTACAAAGGATAAAACAATATTTTAACATGAAATTTACATAAATATATTGTGGCTATTTTGAAAAATTTGATTTCATAACACCATTTGCATTTCTAAACCATTGACTCCAGTACTTAAATGTGACATTGCGTTTCTAGGATAAAAAGGGCATGTCGAGAACCCGTTGCAAAATCATTTAGTAAGATCGATAAACTTCAAAAAAACATCATATTATGATTTTTATTCTGTTTCCTATTTACAAGTATGATAAAATCTTTAGATTAAATTTTATTGAACATAAATAATTGTAGTAGTGCCAACAACTATAATTCCAACTACAAGTCGAAGATAACGAACTTAACCAGATACACAAATTTGAATTAATTGGAAGTGTTCTAACAGGGGACTGAAAATGCGACACTGAGATTCGAAGTTGTATTGACATCGCCATGAATGCATTTCAAAAGCTGAGTATAATATTGAGAGACAGGAAAATTTGATCGAAAACAAAGAAGGGAGTTATGTGAGTTATGTGATGTCTGTCTGTCAATATTGCAGCGAATTCAAGTAAAAAAAACTAAGAAAAAGTATGAAAGCCACTGAAATATTCCTCTGCAAAAGGTTGACGAGGATTCCCTGGACCGAACAGGTGAGCAACGACTGGATTTTGGAGAGGATGCAAACGAAAAAGGACATTTATTTTTAATATCAGAATAAGACAGATGTAGTTGATAGAACACGTAATTAGAAAGGAGGGCACAGAGAATCTGATGCTCACACAATAGATAAAGAGGAAGTGAAACAGGGTAATGAAAAGCGTGACATACTTGATGGACCTAAGCTAGTGGATGGTAAAGCAGGTTTTTATGATAAACAACAAGTGAAAATATGTTAATAACTACAAGGTATAGGTGGTGTGGACCATGATCTCCTCAATCCTGACGAGAGACGACGGTTAGAAGTCAAACCTGTTAAACACGCGTGGAATAACCTCTCGTCTATACTAATGATTGGGAACGTTGTTATTGTCTGTCGGACTATGTAATCAAATCTAGAGTAGAACATTTGATTAAAAATCTGATTTCTTCGCACAAAAGCAGTACGAATATGGTGTTTGTGTCTTATTGTGAATGAAAAAAAATGTCCGCATCTCTGTAAGTAGAATTACAGGTTCCGATAGGACGGATCTGCCCCCGTTTTTCTTCTCTTCAGTTTTAGCACACAAAAAAGAAATACACTTATTTTCTCAGAATGTTTGTCTCGCAGCAGAGATAGGTGTTAGATTGACCCAATTTATAAATATATATATTTACTTATTTCTTGCATAATTAGTTAAAGATTCGTTTTAATGCAAGTTTCGCTAAAAATAACACAGGTGTTGTGGTTAAGTTATTTTTTATATAATTTTCAATGTGATCTTAAAACTTCATATTTTTCAAGACTTAAATTATATTAAAGTTGCCCAAAATCTTCATATGTCCATTGCTTTCGGCTATTATTTAAGCCATTACCACGGATTAATTTTATTTTTATATAATACTGAAAAGAAAATGTGTTTTTATAAAAATATTGATGAAAAAACTTAACCAGAGAAATGTCTCTGTCATTTTAACGAATCTATATATATATATATATATATATATATATATATATATATATATATCACCATCCGGTATCGATATAGAAGAATGCAGAGGAGCATCTGGTACATACAGTGTTATAATAACTCTCTAACAGAGCTCTAAATGCATATGTATATAAATGCATATAGAGTGAATATAAAACAAAATTAAGGCAGACAGAGTATTTCACGCTAAATCGGGAGTCTTGTCTTATTTCGGTGAACCATCATCATCTTCCGTCTCTGTTGTACAAAAAAGACGGAAGCTGATGATAGTTTGCCTGAAATAGGCCTCAGTTCCCATGAAATAACATGTCTGCCTTATTTTTTCTTATATATATATATATATATATATATATATATATATATATATATATATATATATATATATACTATAGTCATCCGCAGACAGCTCTGTTTCGCTGTATTACAGCTCATCAGTACGGCTTAGACTCCGATCGTATACTAACGCTGGATTGAAACCCGACCGATTTGGCGCCAGTCGGCGATTCTACCCCTAGGTCACGAGACTCCAGTAGAAGGCAGCCGGCTTTTTAGCGCGTATAAAAACGTCCAATAGTTAGAGTGCTCCAATTCTTTATCGAATGAACGGTGTGTGTGTGTGTGTGTGTGTGTGATTTAGGATTAATATATATAAAATATAGATTACAAAAGAATCATATATTAAGTAACAAATTTAAACTTAGAAACAATTTTTGTTACTTATCCTACATGATACACATACACACCCACATACGTGGTTGACTGTGTGTATCTCTGTGTGTCTGTCTGAGCGCGTCTCTGTGTTCTGTACAAGTATGTATGTGCTTTCGCCTGTGTGTTCGCGTGTGTTAGTGTGTACGCGTGCGCGTGTTCACCTGGCCGGAGTCTTTGATTGTGCGTACAAGTAGGAGTTTCCATTTCATAGCTACCATAAATGAGACATGATAATTACTGATATTTTTATAGAATTTTTTCACAATTATATTGGTGCTAATTAAAATACTATCTTAAAATTTAATTGTCCACCCGTGTCAAAATAAACGTTTGACATTTTACAAAGTTATCTTATCCTCCCCCTCCCCCCTCTCTCTCTCTTTCTCTATGTTCGTATTTATGAAACCTAGCTCTTGATACAGCGAATATTTTTTCTATAAATAAAGACAATCTTAATAGTTTGTATATTATTATAATATCATTATCTCTTTCTCTCTCTCCCTCTCTATTTGTGCATTTGGTTTGTGTGTGTCTGTGTGCGTGTGTATTTATATATATGAAAATTATTTCATGACATTGAGAAAGTATATCCCGTAAATACAGTATATCTGAAAAGTCTATATTTGATTATAGCCAAACTTGGTGGGAAGTTGGAAAGTCCACAGCGTCTTTGTTACTTTAACGACTTTCTTTGGGTGAAACGATGTAAAAATGAAGAATAACACAAACGAAACATGCACTACTTACATTATTCGGATTATTGTTTCTGGAAAATTGTAAGACGTTTCAGCGTTCTTCAGGTATTACGAATTTCGAACCGAATCTTATTATAATTACTCGGTTATATCATTCTTATTTCTTGCGTGAAGATATGCGGCAAAGTTAAAATACCTTAATATACCGGACAAATTTTTATCAGTCAGTTAAGTGCCATACATGATACAAGCCGGGCGATAATGTCTCGAAAATGACATGACTGACCGGGCACAAGATTATTATCCATTACGTTTCCATTAATTTCTACAGTGGAAGTGTTGCCCGGTTAGGCTCTCCGTTCTGATATATAACTCATAACTGGGGGGAAGAGACGGATTAATACTTTAACGCCGGAGTATTTGTGCGTAAGTGAATGCAAGAAATTAAACTGAAATTCGAACACGGCTCACCGATTTCGCGTACCGAGCCGACCTTCACAGCACCACAATGCACATCCAATTTTTATGGAGTTGCCAATAACCGACGTGTGAAAACCTGCGTACTCCAACGAACACACAGATAACTAAACACCGTCAGAAAAATTAAGATTAGAATTCTATTGAATAGCAAATTGGATCGAAAATATGACAAGAACAGTGCAACAGGATTTAGGATGCCGGATGATGTAACGAAATAATCAAAATACAATCCGTATAGAATTCCACAAATGAGAATATTCTTATTTCCTGGAAAGCATAAAAGCCATTCGACAAACGAAACCAGAAACTATTAGGAAAGCTGTATCGACGAGGTAAAGATATTCAAATAATCCTTCAAATACACGAAGCAAATCAGATTGCATGTGGATAGAAAACAAATGAATACCCTAAAAAATACATCAACTATGCGCTTTGTTGCCTAATTTAATTACCCAGAAAAGCGACATGTATCCAGAGAGATTAGTAATTCAGACGTAATTTACTATTATCGGCAGGTATAATCTTGACAACCTACGCCAGGAAGATTCAGAAGTAAAACTGAAAGAACAGTTAGAATAGCTAGTCAGGAAAATAAAGAATTATTTATGCTTAAGAACCAGCAAAACTTGTTAGAAAGAAAGATAAGACTCACAGCAGTGCTGCTATAAGAGAGTGAATGCTGGACAATATACTCACATTATTTGACGTAACAGAAATGTTGTTCTACGGAACTTTCTTTTTTAATCATATCACCCCGGTCAAGGTTGTAAGGCCACTGATGTACAGGGGGCTACATAATAGTAAAAAATTAAAGGAGAGGGAAGAGAAGAACGAACCAGTTAGAAAGGAGCAAGAGAAGGATGGGAATACAGGTGTGATGGCAGTTGCAAAGGTGGAGAGAAAGGAAAGGATATACAGGGCGGAGTAGAAAGAACTCGAGACAAGTGGTTAATATATGAGTAGTGACCTTGCATTTAATTCCTGGAGATTGTAGCCGTCAAGAAAGCAAGAATAAGGAAGCGAGTTCAACAGGCGGGAAGTGCGAGAAAAGAAACTGATGGAATAGAATTGTCGTCTGCACTTGGTTGATCTAACTGTGAATGGGTGAGGCCCAGTTGCCAGTTTGGTTGCACGATTAAACACCTGTTGCGGAGGCACCAATGACTTAAATTCGTTGGAGCAGAAGCCATGGAAGTATTTATAGAACAGACAAAGGGAAGCCACTTATCGTTGGTGGGGAAGTGGCTGTAGTCGAGCCGCCAAGTCAGCACCTATCACATTACTGATTCTCCTTTGGAGCCTGTCAAGAACACGGAGATGAACAGCGGAGACACCTGACCATATATGGCAGCAGTACTCCATGCACGGACGAATGGTTGATTTGCATATATGCAGGATGGTTTCAGGTGGGAAAAACATCCTGACCCGACACAGTTACTTAAACTTCCTAGCAGTGGATTTAGCTATTGACTCAATGTAGTGGTTCCACTTGAGATCAGAAGAGAGTGAAAGGCCGAGGAGACGCAGAGTATTGCGTTCAGAGAGACCCGCTTGGTCAAGGCTTATCAGAGGCAGGAGAGGCTGCCTGTAATGATTGACAGACAGCAGATTGATCTTAGATGGATGGAAATTTAGAAGCCACTTCTTACCCCAATTCACCACAGAGTGTAGATCCCTTTCAAGATCAGCTGCGAGATTATGTTTGTCCTTCACGCCGGGGTTCTTTCTGATGCGGGAATAAATTGAGGTGTCATCTGCTTAGATGCCTACTTGGCTTTTAATATCGTTTGGGAGGTCATTTATGTAAATATCGAAGAACATGCCTTGTACAATTGGGTGCATGCCCATTTAGGATGACCTTCATTTTGCGATTATGTAGGAAATATTGGATCAAATCATGCAATCGCCCGGTAATGCACAAACCCCTTAGCTTGCATAGAAGGTCAGCGTGTCAAACCTTGTCAAACGCCTGATAGATGTCCAGAGCAACAGAACGAGCCTCGCAGGACTCCTCGAGGGCCTGGAACATGTACTCCGTAATGGTCGTTAGCGTGTAGGCCGTGTACCTGGCAAAGCGGAAGCCATACTGCCTGTCAGAGACGAGTTTATGGGCAGTAAGATGCTGAACTATTTCAGTATTAATAATAGCCTCAAGCACCTTCTCAAAAGTTGGTAGAAGTCTGATCGAGCGATAATTAGATGGGTCCGAGGGTTCACCAGAATTCTTAAATACGGAAAAGACAGAAAAGGACTTCCAGCAGGCAGGAAGCAGAGAGGCAGTAGTTATAGAGTTTAGATAAAACAGAGGAAAGTTCAGGAGCACATTTCTTAAGGATAAACACCGGGATTCCATCACCACCGTTCGCCTTGTGGGCGTCAAGTTTTGATATTACACGGGATAATACTATCGTGGTAATCTATATATCGTACAGTTTAGCATCAGTTCTAATTGGGAAGTCGCGTGAGTGTACTCCAGATGAGTCAAATGTGGAGTTGGATGAGAATCTGCGAGCAAAGCACTCAGCCTTGTCCGCTGATGATGTGAGGACCTCAAATTCTTTGATTAAAGGAGGGATAGAGGATTTGCTATTGTTCAGCACCCGTTTGCATAACCGCCAATATTCTTTCGAGCCGGCTATGTGCTGTCTCATTCCCTCAGCAAACAACCGCTTGGCATCATTCAGGATTCTCTTGCACTCATTACGAGCAAACGTGAATAGATCCCTGTTGTGGTCTGATGACTGTCTCCGAAATAGTCAAAAGTTGTGATTCCTGTGCGCAATGGTGGCCGAACAGGCAGGTGAGAACCAATGTGAGGAATGAGGTTTGAGACGAAATTTCCTGGTAGGTATGAAGGCATCAATGCCAGCTTTTACCCAGGACGAAATCTCAGAGGCACAGATATCAACTAGGAGATCGAACACTTTTCCCCAAGGGACGTCGCAAAGGAATTCGCGGAAAGCGTCCCAGTCAGCTCTTTGGTAGCAGTGGGAGTTCCTATAAATAGGATCCTCCTGGGGGTAGTGAGACTGGAGAGAAATATTAAGAGAGACAATAGCATGTTCGGAGTTGCGGAGAGAGCAAAGCTGCGAGACCAGGCAGGAGTCAGGTGCAAAGGTAAAGCATATATCTAGAAGAGAGGTGTGTTCAGAGGGAGAGATTGGACAGCGTGTATGGAAGGCCACTACTTGCGTAAGTGATTGGAAAATAGCAAAGTTCATGGCAGCTGAATCAGTAACAGAGTCTTTAAGCCACTCAGGATGATGGGCGTTAAGATCTCCGAAAACAAACATGTGAGCGAATGGGGGTAGGAAGTAGTTTTATCTATATTGTCAGAAAGGAGCAGTCGGAAGAAGAGGGAGAACGGTAAAGAAGAAAAGGTAGCTAACCGAACTGAGAAGTGATAGAGGAGACATACATATTGGTGGGTGGATTTGAGTGATTTCACCTTAGTTACAGGAAGGTGTTCACTAACGTAGACCCCCAGCTCATGCATGTGAAATCCTTCCTTAGGAGGGGAAGATAACCACAGATCGATGTCAGAGGAGGGAATTGATGAGTTGAGGTTAGTCTCACAGAGCGCTAGGATGTCAGAGGACTTTTCGTGGAGGAAAGTTTCTACGAATATCATTACGCGTTTATTTGAGAAATGGAAAACAAAATGGCCACTTTAATTAACGTCGGGAAGATTGATTGATTGATTCTATTGAGTTATTCGTTTCCTACGTTTCATAAACTAATTGCCGGTTATTTAAAGCCATGAAATAGTTTTAGATTGTAAGAAACCTTTCACGAGAAAATAATGTTTTTTAGTAAAATAATCTTTAAAAATACAGCTGGCGTTAGAAGCGAGGATTCATACAATTCCCAAGGGTGAAAATACTATTATTACCTTATTTGTGGAATGACAAACTTTTTGAGAAACTAAGAAGTTTTCGTGCGAAAATAATGTTTTACTAATACAAGCCTTCGATGCAGAACATTTCTCGAGAAAATAAGGGTTTACTAATATAAGCCTTCATTGTTTAGTAATATAAGACTTGGATGAGATCCTTGCATTCACTTACGAACAAATAAGTTAGTAATCCATTGGCAAAGGGAGTAATCCATGTCTTCCCTTTAGTTTTTGGTTAAATAACAGAACAGATTGGGTTCATTAGCCTTGGCTGTCAACTAGTCTCCCACACCATGCAATGGCAATGTACTGCGTGATAATCTTCTGCCCAGTCAGTCATGTCGCTTTCGATACATGATCGCCCAAATCGTGTATCACGTATGGCACTTAACAGAATATAAGCCTTAAAAATTAAACAAAATCTGGTGTTAGAAGAGAGTATTCATACGTTTCCCAAGGTTATTAACCGGTGAGTGAATGTAGAAAAGCTAACCATAATTGGAACTTTTTTTCATTAAAAATTCGGAGCCATTATTCTCACACAACTCTTACAGTCAAGCTTATACCATCTGTTAATCTTAAGCGTTCAGCCATAGAGATACTGACCAGACACGAGGTGACTTTAATTAATCCGTGTTTCACAGTGGTGTGGCCATAAGCCAACACCGGTAATATTGGGATGAATTTTCTAGGGCGCTTACTATAAAAACGCCTACCTGACACTGAAAGTGAGATAATTCCTCCAAATTGAAATCTTGAAGGAGCATACATTGAATATTGAATACATAAATACAGTATGGATGCAAAGGAAAGACAATTCCGTATACTTTGCTAAAATAAAGAAAGTGACAACTAAGATTCCTGTGACATAGTGTAAAAGATAAAGGTTTAAAAAAAACTTTCGCCTGTATTTCTGAATGAAGTTTTTATCAATATTAGCATTATTTACAATCATAAAGATATATTCATCTACTTCGGTTATTTGTTTAAATGTTTTACAGGTAATACTTTTTCTTTAAAAATGTATTGTTTTTTGGTGTTTTCAGTAGGTATCGACTGGGAAAGACAAATCGGTGAGCCGATATCGTATTCCAGTTGAATTCCTCGCATTCACTTACGTACAAAAAGGAAAGGCATTAAACCTTTCTTCCCTTGACTTAGGAGTTAAATAATAGAACTAAGTGTATTCTGTAGCCTTCGCTGGCAACCAGTCTAAGTCAGAAAGCAATGGCAACCTACTGCGGGATAATCTTCGTCTCAGTCTCGAAAGAGACATGATCGCCCGAAGCATGTATCACGTATGGCACTTAACTGAGTGATTGAGTGACATCTAATATAAAAATACATTTTTATAGTATATTATCCCCATTTTTGGTGTAAACAATTTGTCCATAGTCGGAAAACTAAAAAATGATACCACAATGGGTCAGGTCGAAGAGAAAAAGAACCCAGCAATTTGGAGGTGGTTCCATGATCCCCAAAATATTTAAACCATTGGCCTGGCTTCCGGATATTGTTTATCGTCACATGCGCCTAAAATGATGCAATAGGTTTTAAAATGATTTGTACTTTAACATTTTTATGATTCCTTTGAGAATTAATGAGATGTTTTACACATGCGCAATAGCCAACATGTGACTCCCATTAGCGGATGTGCGTTGTGGTGCAGTTAATATCAGCTCAAAACGACAAATCGAGGAGCCGAGATCGAATTCCAGTTGAATTCATTGCATTTACTTACGCGCTAATACCATTGGGAAATGTATTAATCCGTCTCTTCCTTCATGTTATGGGTTAAATAACAGGACAGTTTGGGTTCTATAAGCTTGGCTGGCAACCAGTCTAGCGCAGAAAGTAATGGCAAATTTCTGCACAGTCAGTCATGTCTCTTTCGAGACATGATCGCCTAAGAGTGTTTCGCATATGGAACTCAACTGACTGACTCTCTCAAAACCTCTCGCTCACATACTCCACATTTCTCTCTGTCTCTCTCTATCTGTCTATGTGTATGTTATCGTTGTTTAAAATGATAAAGTAACTCTTACTTTTCCAAACAAGAATAAACAGAGTGAATCATAGATAAATATCAGGATGAAAAACATTTAGCCTTAATCACCAGCTAAGATTATATTTTCTCTTTGATTATAAAACCTTCCCTTGTGGTCAAATCACATCAAACTATAATCCAGAACATTTCAATATATATATATATATATATATATATATATATATATATATATATATCAACTTTTTATATAAATGGAACTTTGTCTATGTCTCTGTGTGTCTGTGTCTGTGTGTGTCCGTTACCTATAGACTCCAAAACGGCTGAACAGATTTTCTTGAAAATTTACACAGTTGTACAATAAACTAATGCCAGTGTTCCTAGCTAGGCTTTGTGTCGCGGTACCCTAGATAAATATCGAAAATCGATAATCAAAAAATCAGGTTATAGAAGGTGTGGCCCCATTTTAATCACATTTGATACACTCATAGACAAAGACATAAGAAACGATGTTCAGAAGTTTCAAGGTTGCAGTTCATACAATAGTGCAGAAAATCGACAAATATATGTTTGTGTGTGTGTTTGTTTATCTGCATGTATGTCTTTTTTTTTCAGCCCTTTTATTTTTGTTTTTGCGTCGGGTTTGGCTTTAGGGAGGTATAATTGTAGTTCTTAGTCTCAGACATGATACCATTTAATCAGACGACTAAAATATAGACTTCAAAATTCTATTTACGACGAAAAAATTATTGGATATCGGTACAAGGAAATAGAAATTTGACTTACATTCATTCATTTTTCTTTCAGTCTACGGTTTCGATTTAACTGGAAAAAACTATTGCATTTTAGTCTATTGTGCCAACGTCCAAAGAGTCTGAGCTCCAGGACCATGGATTAGATTTAAAGCTTTCATTACACGCGAGTAACGCCTGGCTAAACTGCTAGTATATATATATATATATATATATATATATATATATATATATATATATATGTATATATATATATATATATATATGAATAAAATGTTGAGACAAAAATTCAACACTTAATCAACGGTTATAAAAATAGAATTTTTTCGGTAGTTGTAAAAATTACAAACTACTTTTTCCTACTCGAAAAATCAAAAGTAATATTTAACTCAGAATATTCAAAGACCACAAAGATAAAATGTGGTCCGGTAAAAGGCAGAGGTGTATACAATGAAACATTTAAAAAACAGAATATTTTTAATATGAAATTAAACGTAACATTAGATTTTTCGAGTTTGAGAATACAGTCTGCAACTTCTAGAACTACTGAAACAAATCATGGATTCACAAACGTTTGACTATGCGTCGACCAAGCTTTCCTAGATTACACACACACACACACACACACACACACACACACACACAAAAACAGAAACACACACACAACCAACACACATGCACACACACATATAAATATATATATATAATTTATTTGTTATCAAATTATTTTTATCGATACCTGTATTTGAGTAGATATTCTGTTTCAATCCAACAATATATATATACATCTTTATTTCTACCGCCCTGATTATTTACGATGAATTTTGTTATAAAAATCTGTGTCATTAGGAAGGATTCGAACCTGCGACTACTATCAACATAAGGAAGACACCAATTGATCTAGTGCATCTTAGATTACTCGATCAATATATAAGCAGCAGATCAATTGGTGGTTTCATTTGAAAATCAAAACATATAAAATCCCTGTGGAGTGAGTATATCATAATGATGATGTTAATGAAACGCCGAAGTCCGCATAACTGCTTACATAAGTAAAAAATTCATATAATATTGACAAAGACTTATCTTCAGTAGACCATTAAAAAAGAACAACAATCTGTGCACTAGTCACCGTTACAACACAGCAATATATATATATATATATATATAAATACAGATTTCATTAAAGGCATCCGAATCTTACATTTGAAAATGTGATCTCCAGATGTAATCAAAGCAGAAAATATAAGAATTCGAATAAAAAAATCTTCGAAAATTAGGTTTTATAAAACGCCAAGACATTCCAAAATTTTTAAAACAAGGTTACGTAATATTTAAAATATCTGTATATATATAAATATATATATAAACGTAAACTTGTCGTTATAATCGTTTCGAAAAAACACTCCGAGTACATACGCCGAAGTAAAAAATAGTAATAAAAAAGAATGTGCTAAGCACTTGAATATCAGTCAAAGTACGTAGCCTAAAGAAAAACAAACGAGACGAATAACCTAATCTAAAAAGCGCTCCATGCGCAAGTAGAGCACACAAGATTAGAGAGCCAAAGGTAGGGTAGCCTTAGTAGGTTAGTTGACTCTCTAGGTTTTTTTCCTACATATATATATATATATATATATATATATATATATAGTGAGCTAATTTAATAAATATACATATGATGAGAAAGTACGTACGTTTTGTATTAGTATTCTGGTGTTAATAAAACAGTGCTCTCTATGTATGAAGAGAGCTGATTATATATATATATATATATATATATATATATATATATATATATATATATATATATATATATATATTTATGTGTGTATATAGATAGATAGATAGATAGATAGATGTACATATTAGCTTACGTCTATTTTGATGTCTTATGCAATCACCATCATCATCATTTTATATATATATATATATATATATATATATATATATATATATTGAGAAAAATAGTTTTTTTTTTTAATAGAGATAATAGCCAAATTATAATTTATTCTGAATAGTGTGTCAATCTGGCTGACCTGTAATTATCTCAGTGTAATTAGTTTTGGTTTAGAAATGTGTTTCTCTGTTGTAGAAATCAACATTATTTCAAACGGAAATTAAATTTAAAGTTTGTCAGACATTGGAAAATTTGTGCAAAACTGAAAAAAAAGACAGATTTCTGATCTAGAAAGCGATAAGCTGTTTGCTTTTGACACATTGATTTTTCTTCTATATTCATGAATGATCAAATTCGAAAATCTATCGAATTTCTTTTTGATATAAATTGTCTATATTTTCGAAAACGTTTTGGTTTCCGTGTTTTTGTTCGTTTTGCTAAAAATTTATATCTGTGTTTGATTTTAAATGTCTCTTTCATATCCAAAATCGAAATTTAAATGCTTTATTGTTTTCCAAGTCATTTATTCGTTCTGATTATTTATATGTAAATGATTAATTTAGGTTTTAATCATTCCCGAATAATAATATTATTCCTATCCATATTTGGCACTAAGTAAATTAATTCTTTGTTGATGCTGTTTCAATACTCATTACAGTTTTTCTGTAATCAGTATTTTTATAGGTTTTGTGTAGTATTTAAATATATATTTATGTGTAGAGTTTAATATGTGTGTGTAAACAGTATAGAAAAACTATTTTATGAAAATATACAGTGTAACGGAACAAGAGAAATGAATTGGTACATATCAAAACGAACAATGTTTTATTAAAGTTTTTTTTTTACATCAGTGAGATTTAGTTTTTATTTGAATGCTTTTTTTTTGAAGTCGATGGGATTTGTTTAATTTATAAAGACATATTTTTGTTGAGTTTCACATAGAAGAAATGCTTTCTGAATGACACAGCGTAAAAGTCTTTCACTAACAATGAATGATAATGAGAAATGTAGAAAATAGTCGACAGAGTCAGAAGGAATGTGTTGATATAATAGTAAGCTTTTATCCCGTCATCAGTCCAAGAATAGCTGTGACAACAAATTTTTTAAGGCCCTTATATCGCCTTTTATGCCAGCAAATAAAGTACGAAAATTGGTAATCTATGCGTTTTTTTTTAATTATTTTTTTTAACTTTCACACATACATCAATGCATCTAGATATAGTTTCAGTGTGGTTTAGCAGACCCCACCCAAAAAAAAAAAAAGAATGGCTGGATTTGATTTTTTTAGGAAGGTGATAAAAGTGAATAATTGAGTGAAAAGTGAATATTACTTATTTTATTAAATGTGTTGAAATTCGAATGACGAAGTATGATATGAATAATAAGCTTCTTTATTAGTTTCTACTGTTTTGTATTTATTGAAATTAAACATGTTTAAATAATAATATATTGGATTTTAATTATCAGTTCTTAGTTTTGCGTTGCAAGTAAAATTAATTCTGACAAATATTGAACGCGACCGATTCAGAACACTTTTCCAAATAAGGAAATCTATGAATATTTGATAACGACATCACTTCTTAGGTCTAGAAAATTTTACCACATTCTCGTATTCGTCTGAGGCAAACATTAAATACAGTACCTTTGTAACTTTATTTCTAAAAGCTTAAAAGTGACTTTGATGCTTCTTTCTTACTTCAAACCGTTGATTATCAAAGTCGATGATAATGCTAAGGATAATGTACGTTGCGAACACTCAACATAGAAATAAGATTTCTGAGGCGTTGTGATTGCAACAGTGCATGTGAGTTACCGTTTGAATCCTAATTTGGCCTACCCACCAGAATTCCAAAGTCAATCATTCTTGCCGCGTGATCCGCTCATAGCTGTTAACCGTTTCTTATCATAGGTTACATCCAAAGGTGGATGTGATTATAATACGCCAAAATTTACTCTCATGCCATTAAGTCGGTAGCATTAACCAAGCTCGATTTATAATTAATTCTATACTGAGATTTATATATATGATAATTTCAGTGAATTTGTTAAAGACATTTTATTTTAGTTGTTTTTTTTTCCGGCATATCAACCCTTTTGGTTTATTTAATGCTGAAGAATTTGTTTGGTTTTTATTTACTGCTTGTTTATCTTTTGTGAGGTTATTGCTTTCGAGATTCAGATAGAAGAGTTGTGATTTGATTTCTGATGGTTATATGGTATCTTCATTTGCAACTATTTTTTATATAATATTGTTGTTTTTAGAAATTCAGAAACATCATTTGGGTCAGCTTTGTTGATGATGTATTTCAGACAGTTTCCTTGATAGTATCTTAATCCCATTTGTTCAAGGTCTATCCAGCTTATTAGTATATGTTTCAATATGCTGAGAAAAAAACTGATACAAAATTTAATATGAATTTGAAATGGTAAGTTATAATAAAGATCCATAACTGATAGCTAATCTTCATTTATTCAGGAAGAATTTTAAAATGAACTAGAATATTCATGTATGTGGAATGAGGATATAAATTGAGTTTTGTAAATGCATAAAAGTAGAAACGAATATAAGATATGTTTGTGACTCCAGATTTAACGCAACTTTTGGGTGAAACAATTCTGAGAGAATTAGAAATCGTACCAGGACTCAACATTGGCAGCCACGACCACACAAATAGAGAAATAATATGTAGATAACAGACTGTTGATAGAAAACGGAACAGAAACTAAAAGAGCTTCTACACAATGTAGTCATGTAAGCGAGATAAAAGAATAAAACATAAGCCTTACGAAGACAATGTATAACTGTCAACAAATATACAATTCAACAAGTCAACTACAAATTGAAGATTATCTTAGAAATATGTTCAACGAATGTGAAAAATATGAAACCAAAATCCAAAAGTGCATTAGAATAGCGAAAAATTTCTTCAAAACGTAAAGTAATATATCAAGTAAAAGAAAATATTCTATTGGAACCAATGAAAAACTATTGAACACTCATAGAATATCGGTACTAGTATATACCAGCAAATGCTGGGCCATCTTATCACATCAATAGCACGGAGGAGGTAGTGCTGAGTCAAGAAGATAGCTGGTCGAAAAACGTATAAAAAGAACTCCACAGACGCGAACAACTTTGTGCAATACGCAGTTGAGCAAGAGAACAACAAGGCTCCTTGTAACCCCAAAGTTGAACTGAATATAAAAACTATAGCATTATTGAACAACATAAGCAATGAAGGGGTACAGAAGAGGTGATGGTGATTCCGAATTTGTCTGGAGGCTATGGTCGAAGCCAACCGCAATTTAAATATTTCAAGATATTTTTGTGTAATTTTTAAAAATATATTTGGTAAAATGAAAGGTCAGTGTTATTTTCATTTTTGTGTAATTTAGACAAATCTTTATCTATAAAGAACCACATAGAAATATGTAATCATACACATTGATAATTATATATATGCGATTGGATAAATGCATATAGAAAAAAAAATTAAGATGTCTGCTGAACGTTTATAATTATATCGAAACAGACATTGGAATATAAAATAAAATTATTTAAGAATAATTTTTCCTTTAAATTTATATTATCATGTATTACGATGAGCATGGTTAGAATAAAATGTGACAGTAAGATTTAACCACCTCAAGCAGTAGAAAGAAGTTTCGAAATTTTGTTAATAATGTACAAACCATTAAATTTATATTATCATGTATTACGATGAGCATGGTTAGAATCAAATGTGACAGTAAGATTTAACCACCTCAAGCAGTAGAAATAAGTTTCGAAATTCTGTTAATAATGTACAAACCATTAAATTTATATTATCATGTATTACGATGAGCATGGTTAGAATCAAATGTGACAGTAAGATTTAACCACCTCAAGCAGTAGAAATAAGTTTCGAAATTCTGTTAATAATGTACAAACCATTAAATTTATATTATCATGTATTACGATGAGCATGGTTAGAACTAAATGTGACAGTAAGATTTAACCACCTCAAGCAGTAGAAATAAGTTTCGAAATTCTGTTAATAATGTACAAACCATTAAATTTATATTATCATGTATTACGATGAGCATGGTTAGAACTAAATGTGACAGTAAGATTTAACCACCTCAAGCAGTAGAAATAAGTTTCGAAATTCTGTTAATAATGTACAAACCATTAAATTTATATTATCATGTATTACGATGAGCATGGTTAGAACTAAATGTGACAGTAAGATTTAACCACCTCAAGCAGTAGAAATAAGTTTCGAAATTCTGTTAATAATGTACAAACCATTAAATTTATATTATCATGTATTACGATGAGCATGGTTAGAACTAAATGTGACAGTAAGATTTAACCACCTCAAGCAGTAGAAATAAGTTTCGAAATTCTGATAATAATGTACAAACCATTAAATTTATATTATCATGTATTACGATGAGCATGGTTAGAACTAAATGTGACAGTAAGATTTAACCACCTCAAGCAGTAGAAATAAGTTTCAAAATTTTGTTAATAATGTACAAACCATTTTATGAAACCTATACAGTTAAATAGCTGGGTATATATGCAATAGGGGCAAACGAGAATAAATCGTTTCGTTTCTATGCTGAAGTATTGATTACAAGTCGAGTTTAGTCAATTTAATCGAACAATTTCAAGTGAGATTATTTGAATTTGAGAATTGTCAGGGGTGTTAATTGCTTTAGGTTGGTACTTTGTGTATGCTGCTATATTTCTTTCATTTAAATATGTGTGTGCGTGAATGCATCCGTGCCTGTGTGTACGATGGTAGGTGGCTTGTTTGTGTTTTGGGGAATTTGAGTGAATCAAACACTGAAATCGCAGGATGCGGTTGTGTTACTACACATAACTATAATCAAACTTAGTATACAGGGTGTCCATAAAATCCGTGGGCACTTTAAAAAATGTATAACTTTATTTGTATCTGAGATAGAAATAATCTATTAAGAATGTTATAAAGTTTAATGTCGGTAATTTTAAATATAGTTATTGAATAATTATTAACCACAAAATTTGCAACAATTTTAATAAGTTAAACAATATAAACTGAAAATTATATTTTAGCCTTTGTATTGCTAATGATTGAAGACATGCAGAAACTTAAATAAAATTTCAATAAAAATTATATAGTTTTAATTCTATCTAATTCTTTTAACAAATTATTCTTATCGCAAAGACAAATAAAGTTATAACTGATTTAAAGTTCACACGAACTTTATGGACAACCTTTGATTACAAACATACACACACACGCACAAAACACACACACACACACACGCACACACACACACACACACACAGTATTCAAAACCTAGACTCAACATGGGATTGAAAACAAACATAAATGAACATTGACAAGTAAGTGTATAACGATAATGTAGTACTTACACTAATTAAGGGTGTGATGGATGAATTGTTATACAAATGACGCAAAAACCAAATCTTGTTTAATTTGGTAAATGCTGCCATAATATATGCCTTTAGGCCATTTATTGTAGGCAGTTACTTTTGTCGGTCTCTCGTTGAATTGCATATATACATAATTATTAAGAAGGTGGCAGTAGTGAGAATTAGGCAAACAGATGTTTGAAATGATGGAATTTCAGATATATCTGAAATCTTGACTAGGTAGTCATGCTTGTGTGCAGAATTCTGTTGTCAGGCATAGATAAATCCAGCGGCTATTATCATGATCAAGGGCAGCGATACCTCTTCATTTGATGTAGGTTTATGTGTTGAATCTGGAATTCAGAAGGAATATGAATGAAATCATAACCTCATCATCACTAGTGATGTCTCTAAACATCATTGTAATCACCATTAGTCTCATCTAGCTCGTTCCGAATATGCGACAATTCTTCTTTGATTGACACCAAAAAACCTGAAATGTTCCTAATGAAACTTTCGGCGCGAAAGTTCTAGCAGTGCAGCAAGCAGTTTCTAAATTTATAGCGGAGTGAAATGCATCATCGTGTTCCTTTTTTTACAGGTGGTTGCCAACTGACCCTACTATACATCGTAGTCAGCACAATAAAATCTACAAGCAAATTATATGCACAACATTTTTAAAAAAATTAAATTCCGACAATTTACTAATCGCAGCTTATATATTTTACAGTTATGGCCTAGCTTGTTATTTTAAGCAGATGTAAACGGTGTTATATAATTATTCTTCAGTGAAATTCTTTTGTCTGTTAAAAAATAATTTTGCCAGTGTGTTATATGAGATTACATTCAACTTCGACTGTTACAAAGAAAAAATTTGCTTCAAAAAATTAACTTAACACTTACTTGACAATTTTTGCTTTGAAGTATTTAATTTACGCAGAAACGTGCTTGGTTATATAGATATGCAAAAGTATGCAGTTTAAAATATGTGCTTTATTTTTGAACTAATAGTAAGCACTCTTAATTATCTTCAAATATCTATCTCTGTGCAGAACACATGTCTGCATCCAAAATACTATCTATCTATCTATCTATCTATCTATTTATCTATTTTGAACTCTGTCTGTCTGTCTCGCTCTCTCTATCTCTCTCTCTCTCTCTCTCTCTATATATATATATATATATATATATATATATATATATATCAGCAAATATATTAGTAGACGTGTTTGTTCTCGTTTTTCAAGTGCGATATTTGTGTACACATACCCGTGTTCGTGCTGCTAAATGACGACACTAAAAAGAATCATATGAAGTTTAACAATGCAATAAAATGGTTGGTTGAAATGTAGAGCGAAATTGTACAGGAAAACTGTTACTATCGCTGATGGTTTATTTTATGGTTATTGAACTGTAGGCGTGTGGGGCCTCGGTGATGCTGGTAGCGGGTTGCAATTATTGTGTGTGTTTGCTGCGATTAATCGTTGTCCTGTGAAGGGTCGCTTTTTTCTGAGTTGAGGCTTTTGTGCTCCACATTGAGTCGTTAATTGCAAGTAGTTTGTATGAGTTAGTACTTTGGTTTTGTCTCTCCTAGCCTGAAAAGATGAGTCGGAGTTGAGATGCACGTGACTAGAGGTTGTGACAAAAGTTTAACCCTATAAGAGTGCTGTTTAATTCAGAATGTAGCATGCTCAGGAAAGTTCTCGATGGATTGCAGTGGTTAATATGGCTTTTAAAAGTTTTGTAGTTGATTCAAATGCTCCACATTTAATTGATTGCGTTTGGAAGGACCCCTTTGTTTCAATGTGTATGTGGATTTATCTTGTTGTTAGAAGAGTGAACTGCTGGTAAAATCTGTGATTTTCAAAGTAATTGATTGATGCTGGTGTGTTGATACCAAGTGTCGAAGCGTGTTTGAAAGAACATAGAAGATATCTGGATTAAATGTCGATTTGTTTTGGAGGTGTCCTTTATCATCAGTATCAATAAATGGAATTTGCAGATGTCTTAGTGGTTCTCTTTGAATGATGAAAAACGACTATGAGTCAACATTGTATCACCGTTCTTCTGGAAAGCCTGGGAGAGATGACATATGTGCTGTCTAGTGTGACATTATTAAACTGTGCAATGTTCTATGTGTAGTAGCCATTTTATGTAGTGGTAGTAGAGTATTATATGTTGCGGTGAACATTTTGTAGAGAACAGAATTTCTCTGGATGTCCTACATATTGTCGCCATTCATGTAGTGAGAAGTACGAAAAATACTGAAATAAATAGGAGCTAGAGATATTCAAATGTAGTTCTCGTTGATAAAATGTTTCTCGTTTTTGTGAATAAATGTTGAATTTATTTTATCGAGACACTGATTTTGTGTGTCGTAAGCAAATTATGGTTATCAGAATTCTCCTGTATGTTTTTTGAGGAGTCACTATTCTGTAGTGTGAGTGTGCTTTAACGATTTTATCAAATATGTAGAGATAAGTATTTCTTTGCATGTTTTTTGCGGGGTAACCATTCATATAGTGTTCAGCATTTGACTGTGAGTATTTGCAGAGTCACCATTAAGTAGGGTGTAGAATTCTGCCAAGTGTTCCTTGCTTGGTAATTACTCCTGTAATGTGAGTGTTGGTCGCAGGGTCACCATTTTATGTTGTGGTGTTTGAGTGATACATGTTGTGGCCAACATTTTGTAGAGAACAAACCGCAACTGTGTTCCAGCTTATTTAGCATTATATATATATATATATATATATATATATATATATATATATATATAGTCATCCGCAGACAAATCTGTTTCACAGCTCATCAGTACGGTTAGACTCCGATTGCATTTAAATCAGGATTGAAACCCGACCGAATTGGCGTCATTTGGTGATTCTAACTCAGAGCTATGGGTGCTCGGTAGAAGGAGGCAGACTTTTAAGCGAGTATAGTATCATTATACACGCCCAATATATGAGAGTGTTCTAATTCATTGCTGAATGAACGAGGCGTAGGTGCTAGAGTAGCTACTGTTTTTCAAAGTCTACCATTCTTCCAGAGTACTCAATCAGGGTGTGAGAGCGTAAATAGTCATCCGCCGACAGATCTGTTTCGCTGCATCACAGCTCATCAGTATTGTTATATATTGGACGGATCGGCTTTATCGGGAATCTTTTTTTTTTGCCACCCAATTAAACAGCTAAAAAATTGACCCGAAAACCTACGCTGCATCTCTTACAATACATTTCAATTCAATCTAATTTGAACACACCCTATCCGTGACATACTTGCTGACAACACAAATAACACTGCATCATCCACATGTGAAAAAAGCTTAAAATAACGAAAATTAATAATAAAAAAAAAATTAATATCAACTACGAACTCGTTAACAACGTTTTTACCTTGTTGGAACATAAAACATACACACTATATTAAAAACATACATAGCACTTCATACATTTTGTTACACTTAAATTAAAATTCATTCTCGATAATATCTAAAAGTATTGCCAAATGCGCTCGGATAAACAAAACATTCCGGCAATTGTTATATAATTAATGTCTTAAAAAATAACTCCTAAGTAAGATTACTGCACAAATACACCATATATGTATATATGTGTGTCTATTTTTGTGTTTGTCCTAGTCTTTTCATGTTTGATATACATGTACGCACGCACGCGTTTGTGTGTGTTTGTACGTGCACACGTGTGTAATCTCAAATACTAACATGTAACAATGTAATTACCTGCTGCATTATGGGGTTGTTGGCAATTCAATCGGTTCGTTCATTTGTGTCCGATCAGCGACCTGAAATTCTTCTCCTACATTGTGACTTGTTGCTGTCTCCATTCTCTGCTCCCTTCTTTTTGATTAAAATTTCTTTATTTGACATCGGCTTTTTATTTTTTCTATCTTTGTAAGGTGCTCTATTTTCATCGATTTAAGTACATATTCACATAGTCTTTTCTTACTTTTTTCTATTGGTCAAAATGAATTTTCGCACTGGCTCGTGAATTTGAAAAAACTTAAGAAAAGTGAGTTATTTTACTTCCTTAGAGACCACAAGTTCAATCACTAATTCGCAGAGTGTTTAATATTAATCACTAAAATGGCCGAGCAATAACAAACTAATACTAAAGAACATAAGAAATATTCGATAACCCAAGCGGTTAAACAACATTCTCCCCGTGTTGATTAAAGAAAGTGTTCAGTTCGCAATTCCCTGTAAATTAAACAGTTCGGTATACACCTGAGAAAGACTGGCAAGAACAGCGATCGAAACGTTGTGATAAATATAAAGATGAAAACAATAGTGCGAATATAAAAGTGTAAATAATTATAATTTCTCATCCTCATATCCTCATCCGTAATTAAGACAAAAATTTCACTTTCATTTACAACGGAAATTTATTATTCTCCAAAGTGGTCTGCTATTTCAAGGTGTAGGTGATCATGATTTTCCACGTCTCTTAGCACTCTTCCTATTACTATCCAATCCAACCCACGCTCTGCCATTCAACAGGTCACTCCCTGTCAAGTATGTTATATGCTTCTTTTGCCTTTTCTTTAAGCCCACCTTCCTCATTACAAGTTCCAGTAACTTTAGCTGTCTTTTCATGATACTCAGTGTTAATTTCCTTTTCGTTTACATCCCTTTCGTTTGCATCTTTTCCAAAACCTCATCATGGCTCACAATATTGATCTATGTTATCTGAAACATCCTTCTGGAGAACCACATTTCATTTGCTTCATGTTTTCCCTCATCTTTGATCAAACTGTCCAGGTTTCACTACCATATTGAGGAACAGACACATAGCAACCCAGTAATCTTTTCTTTGATTCTAACGATTTTTCCTCCTGTCTCTTAATACTCTACTCAGCTTCACCATGCCAATTTGCCTTTGGATCTCTGTGCTGCAATTTCCGTCTTTTGTTAGAAGACATTCCAGGCATTACAATTTTTGTACCTGATTGATTTTATTATCCACCCCACTGAATATGGCATTTTAGGCTACACTTTTTGCTGATGACTATGCATTCGATTTTCCTGACGTTTATTTGTAGTCCTTTATTTATCACTCTCTTCAGCTACCTTCTGTAAAATGTTTTGTAATTTTGATTTTCGTGTCTGCTATCAGCACTGTATCATCTGCATACCTTATATTTTTCACATTCCGAACTCCGATGATGAGTACTGCTATAACTTCTCGTTTTCAGAATAGTCTCGCTGTATAGGTTGAATAGATCCGATGAAAAGACACATCATATGTCACGACCCTTTCTTTGTATATCTGCTGAATTCGTTTCCTGTCCGTATGCAATCGCTTCGCTGCCAGTAGAGTTTTGATTACTCTGATGTCTTTCCGAAATATGTTTTCGAACGCCTCGCATACTGTATAAAACATAAAGTACAAGGAAAGTAAGCTTTACAATTCTTTCTGTATTACCCAAATATATTGAGCAGTCTTAAGTTATTAGTCACATGACCGTGTTCCTTAGAGTACCTCTCTCTTGTGACAATGATATGACAGACTTTTCCGTTTATGCTTCAACTTTCAATAGTTCTGAGGAATATATCATGGCATTTTACCAAGATCTCAGGATTGTAATATGAAAGATCTCAGAAGTAGACAACAGCCACCTCTTCTGATTTCAGTGGCAGTGCCGTTAAGAAACGCAAGACATGGAAGATATTGGAAAAGCACAGATTTGGAAAATGAATAATAATTAGTTACACTCAGTGCAGCTTTGCATTCAATTCGAACCGGCCAACTGCAACTATTTTACTTATTAAAAAATATGCTTATATATATATATATATATATATATATATATAAGACATTCAGCATTCCAACATGGACACATTATCGATTACTGCATTTCGTTTAAACAGGACAATTAAAGATGTATATTGAGTGATGGTCAGTTGTAATAGGGTCAGTTGTGTAGGCACAGTTGGGCAGTGGCTGTTTGAAAAAGAACATCACAATGTAATTCATTCTTCCAGAAAGTAGGAAATTGTATGCTGTACTGCATGGTTTTCGAGCCAGACGCTCCAGTACGAACATTTCAGAATTCTTGTGTGTCAATCTGAGAATAGCGCGGAGGATTTGGAAAAAGCTGGTTAAGTTTAAAGAACATTATTAATCATAGAACCCCGAATTTGAAACTCAGATGCTAAACATTCTAAAGACGGAGGTCTACATCAAGTACTTACAAGATGTAGTGTCTGGGTCAGGAGAGGAGCTGATGTAAACCTGTGTTTTGTAAAAATAATCTGCACTGTAACCTTAACCGGACAACATATTCAAGTTTGTCAGACAATTTCTGCAAACACATAAAATCTTCCACCCAGCCACTTAATAACGCCAGGACAGCAACTCTCTTGATTATTATGTGTAGGGCGCAGTTGATTAAATGATCAATTATATCTTTTTCACAAAAAAGATAAACAGAATGCAAAGATTACGATAGCATTCACTAAATCTAACACTGAGAATATCTAGAGGACATGTGTTGGTAAGTGTCGAAGTGGTAATTTTACTAAAAATATCTACTATTTAGTATAACTAGAAATTTTGGTAAATATAACAGTTAATATTATATGCTAGAATTATCTTCATTTTTGCATAATTTTGACGACATTTTATCTATCGCTTTCTGTATACACTGTCCGAAACATATGTGTTGCTATATATGGAAGGGCCATAGTTTGGTACGTGGGAGGGTGAAAATCTGCATTAAACGAAAAATCAGTTATCATAGAACATGGATGCACGAATGTTACGTGTTTGATGAACCTTACAATTTTAGATAGATCTACAAATGAAATTTGACGAACCGAATTCGAAGTCTCCTCGGATCATTTCAAAACTAAATTCTACAACACCAATATTGATGGTCTTACAAAGAGAAAATATAAAAATTCTTTGGTGAATTTAATCCTGAAATAAATAATCTTTTGAAGATAAAAATAAACAATGCACATCAGTAGTTTTACGTGCTTAAATCAGACATCAAATCATTTTGGAAATGCTATATTATCGTTTCAGCATATAATCCTTCTGACGAAAAATACGAGGCTGTTGAATATGTCTTTGAAGGCTCAGAGCTATTGTGACTCGAATCATAGTTAAGCGTTATATCACCTGATGAAACAGGTTTTTGTTCCAATGGCTATATATCAAATTATGGGATGATTTATTTTAAATACACGAACTTTATAAACAGAAAAGCGAAATGAACATTTTATGAATCACTTTTCATAATGCCTTAATAGTTAAAGAGGATATCATCAATGAATCAAATCTGTTGGATATCATTAATGAGATGAAGGTTTATCCCACCGTCAATTACAGGTAAAATGCTTAGGATAGTGAGGTGCATTTTATCGAGTCACTGTAGAACAGAATAACGCCTTTGATTCTGCTTATAGGGATGCCCTATTGCCTGTAAGAAGGGATGCGCTGGAGAATTTATCAGAATACTAAATTAACAAGATTGGGAGATTTCAGGTCGATTCAAGCTCTGAGAGGACACTACAGGGACACAGCCGTCAACAATAGCGTTATAGTGACATTCCTACTATAATATTACGCTCTCTCCCTCTTTCCCTTTCTCTCTATTTACAACAAATAATTAGATATGAAAATGGTATAATGATAGCAGGAATTAAACTAGAAAATATGCTACATACAAATCAAAGATTAGTTGAAAGAAACACACATGTAAATTTTATATCTTCACACATTCATACACTACAAAGCGAAGCTTTTTGTATTTAAATGTAAATCATCTGTACAACAAACATCAAACATTGCCTGATGAAGAGAATCTATCTCGAAACAGAAATTTCTGTGCCGCAATGTACAAGTAATTCATAACTATATATATATATATATATAAATTTTCTAAACGTATCCTATTAAATATAAGAGACAATGAATGTCTATTATGTATAATCATGAGCCGTTCTAAACGTTATATTTTGGCTTTAATTTCAGTTGAAAACAGACAAAAACCCTTCAACATTTGGATAATTTTTTATTAATTTGTTTCTAAGCTCTCGGCTCACATGAGACATCTTCAGAGAGGGTATTTAGACGGTAATACAATAACATACCCCATCACCGAGGATTTTATTTTGTGTTGACATAAAACTTCGCTAGGCAACGGCGATAGTTACCAAAAATAACAAACGCAGTTCTCACATTTGCAATGCGGTTCTATGACGTCACACAGCGTAATAGCTCGAAATGACAATAAAACCATGTATTCAAATGCAATGTAACGTGTTATGTCCGGATTTAAGTGATTTTATTGAGTGTTGGTTGTTTAGATTTGATGTACATGGCCTCCAATATCTGAAGGTTCCTCTTACTGTGTGTATGAGCAAGGATCACGGTATTCTTGACCAAAATCTGTCTGATATTACTTACATGTTTATGTTTTTCAGTGAAATGTTGTTTAATCGTACTTTAATTGTACTCCAATCTCTGAATGGACATGTAAATTGGAACACTACGTTGGTTTTTTTGTAGAGAATTTAGTTTAGTGCTTGTAAGGTTATTAGAGACTATGAGGTCGATTGATTTGAATGTTGTATAATATACAATGAGTTTAATTTGATTATTACTATCCACTGGTTTAATATTTTTATGTATTATATTTTTGATAGTTTTTTCATCTTGTTTGTAATTATTATGTATTTGGTTGCTATAGTATAAATTAATAGTGTTATGTTTATTTTAATGTAAACCGTTATTATTAATATTATCAATATTGTTAGAGCTATTGTTAACTTTGTTGAGATAAATTTTAATTTGATATATAAATAAATAAATTTGGAAGAAAATATCCTTTGTGTGCGTTGAAGTAAGTTTCTTATAACAGCTAAGTTATATTGTATTGGTTTTATCGGCAGGTCGGATAACAAGATTTATTGTTATTTTTAGGTGTGTGGCTGGATTTATGAGAGGCCTATTTATAATATTGTTATCCGACGTGTCAATAAAACCAATATATTTGTTATTTTAAACAGACAGGAATATCACTCCAAATTACAGGCCATTCTGGACGATCACAATACATTTAAATAGTTAAATAGTAATACCACCATCCAACTTAAAATAACATATTAATAAACATATTACTGCTAACAATGCTGAAATAGGATCCTATAAACTTCAAAAGATTATAGGTGACTATCAGCCCGGCTACCTTTATGGAAATGTAAAAATTCATAAAAAAGCTCATCCCCTCCGACCTATCATTTCTCAAATACCCACACCAATATATAACCTTTCCAAAACACTTAACAAACTAATTACACCCGGTAAATATAGTATTAATTCCACGGAGGAATTTTTACAGATTCCCCATTCCGTAAAACCTAAGAATCAAATAATTGCATCTTTGGATGTCCAAATTTTTCACTAATGTTCCTGTCCATGAGACGATTGACATCATTATCAGTGATGTATACAATTATGCTACTCTCCCATCAATCAATATTAAACCCACTATATTAAAAAAAAGTCTATTATTAGCATGCACCACACAAGTACCCTTTCACGATCCCTTAGGCAATATTTATACGCAAAAAGATGGTATTGCGATGGGATCTCCTTTATTTCCCCTCTTTTCTAATTATTATATGGCATATTTAGAAAATAAAATAATTAATGACAACAATAAACCCTCTATATATGCAAGATACATAGAAGACATCTTTGTTTTAGTTAAGAATATCGATCAAATTACATATCTTATAAACAAATTTGAAAGTCATTCCATCCTCAAATTTACATTAGAACTTAATATTAATAACAAAATCCCATTCATGATGTATTCATTGATTCTAGCACACACTGATTTACTACTTCTCTATATAGGAAACCAACTAGCATAAATTCGTGTCTTCTTAATTATAATAGTGAATGCCCCCAACGATATAAGTTAGCTGTTATAAAAAACATACTTCAACGCACAGAAACGATATCTTCTTCGAAATCTATATTTTATAAAGAATTACACAATATTAAGCAAACACAAAACACTTGTCAATAATGGATTTCCTAACTCCGTTATTGATCAACAAATTAAAATGTATCTCAACAAAGTTAACAATAGCTCTAACAATATTGATAATATTAATAATTATGGTTTAGATTAAAATAAACATAACACTATTAACTTATATTTCTTCTTCTTCTATGTGCCCTGTCTTTCAGAACGTAGGCGATCATGATTCTCCAAGTCTCCATATGACTTGTGGCTGCCTGTATGCCTGCGCCTGGCAACCCCCGTTCCGTCATCCACCTGATCAGGTCCTGCAAATATGTTATCAGCTGCCTTCCTCTGTCACTCTGGCCTTCTATCTGGCCAGTCAGTATCAGGTTCTCCAGGCTTTCCTTCCTCACTGCGTGTCCCAGGAACTTCAGTTGTCTCTTCCTGATGCTCAGTATTAATTTTCTTTTCGTTGCCATTGTTTCCAACACCTCATCGTTGCTTGTATGCTCAGTCCACGATATCCGCAGCATCCTTCTTTAGAACCACGTTTCCGCTTCTTCCAGTTTTGTCCACATTTTCGATGATATTGTCCAGCATTCACTGCCGTCTTGACGAACTGACATCATATAGCAATCCAGCACTCTGTTCTTTGTTTCTAGTGAAATTCTTCTGTGTTTCAGCACTTTACTCAACTGGAACGCGTCCTTTGCCATGCCAATTCGTCTTCGGATCTCTGTGTCGCACTTCCCATCTCCTGTTAGAACACTTCATAGGTATTTAAATTTTTGCACGTGCTTTATTCTGGTATCCCCCACCTGTGTTTGGCATTTTGGGTTGCACCTTTTGCTGATGACCATGCATTCAGTTTACTTAAAGTTTATTTGTAGACCTTTTTTTTCACTCTCTACCGCTACCTTCTGTAGGATGTCTTGTAGTTTCCTTTCCGAGTTTGCAATCAGCACTGTATCATCTGAATACCTTATGTTGTTCAAGCTGTGGCCTCCAATAACAAATCCTGGCGTGTCATCTAGGTTCCTCAAAATATTCTCGCTGTACAGGTTGAACAAATCCGGTAAAAAGACACATCCCTGTCTTACGCCTCTTTCTATCTTTGTGAATCTACAGAAAATTATTTGGTGCCTCGATATATATATATATATATATATATATATATATATATATATATATATATATGTGTGTGTGTGTGTGCGTGTGTGTGCGTGCGTGTGTGTGTGTGTGTGTGTGTGTGTGTGTGTGTGTGAATTAATTGGATATCAGGTATGGTTAGATTTTTATTTATTTTCGTCCAGAAAAAAATAAAAATATAATTAACTAAATTAAGCATGTGAAAGTAATAAGTACATAAATTAAACAAATCCATAGCAGAACCAAAAGGAACTTACGAAATTCTCTTTAAAATGAGACGTAAATGAAATCATTAAATAATATATATTGCATGCAAAATGAGCAATACCATTTCTACAAGATCAATTTAGGAGTTAATCTGCTATAAACATACTATCTCTGTGTGATTTGATTTTCATCACATTTCTCAACAAGTTATCGTCGAATAAAGCTGTTCCTCAACTTGTCTTTCCTGGGATGGACATCGGGGTATACGTAAAACACACAGTCAGATGTGAACGCGCATAAGCATAGGCGTAACGCATTCACGTACACATACAAACATTTAACTATAGCATTTAAGGATAACCGGTCAACATACCACCCAAAAATTAGTCACCTAAAATCCAGTTTTCTTAAAAACAGACAACCAAATATAATTGATGAAATTATAAATAAAGAAAATGAAAAAAAGTATAAGAAAGATAAAACAAATGATAATAGGATAACATAAGGCTATAAAAAACACGAACAGATTTATAATGAAATAACAACAGTCCTGCAACAGAATATAAACTCAAAAATATTGAAAAATATAACAGCGGAGAAATTGGTCAAGCCTTGATGAAAGAGCGGGGCAACTCGACGTGATGTAACGGTTAGCAATTACCAGTGAATACACCATATTCTCATTGGATACGCCATATATTCAGTCTTGTGCCGCATATAATCATCGTATAGAAAATAATCTTGGGTAACATGACATGGCGTAATGGTTAACAAACTTATCTCAATTACGAGTGAGCAGTGCATTCGATCGCCATTTAGTGCCTCAAAATGTCAGCCTTGTCCCACATCTAAGCTATGTTGAGAATATCGCCCTGCTGACACATTACTTTGCATGTGTTTACGTAATTTTGACCTCAGCATGACGGAATTGACCCTGTTAATATATATATAAAACATATCATTCAATAAATCACGGGCTTGATACATAGATGTCATTCACTAATAAACTATGCATATGATTTTTATGAATTGCTAACCTTCTATTGGTACTTGGCGAAACTTGTGGCCCTGTAGGATTATAAGTTTGCAAATTGCAGTTATTTAAATGAAGCTACTGTTGCAAAATTTCAAATCAATGGAAATTTTTTTATTTCTAAGTGTTGATAAATTTCTGTTAAGAAAAATTTGTTCAAACGAGGAAATGGCTAGACAAGTATTATTGGGCATGGTGATATCCTGACTTTAAAGGCGGTCGTACAGATACAACTTATGCTTAACGCTATGATCGCCAAATCGGCAGTTGTCTCGGAAAACAGAAAAAGAACATCCACAACCTCGTTGCAACCAACTTGCGTGAGATAGCAAGTTGAAGATATCATTGATTAGTGTGTGGACCATTTTGGTTGAACACTTGTGAATACGAAAGCAGTGTTCCAAGCGTGTGTTGCTTTCGAACACAGCCGATCAAAAACAAGAAATTATCGACGATTCGGAGTGTTGTTTGCTAAAGTTTTAACACAACAATTAAGGGTTTTTTACGTAAATAAGTGGCAATAGGTAAAACATGGATCCGCAACTTCACTCCGAGACAAATTGACACACAGTTGAATTGAGAGCAGCAGTTGAAATCTATCCAAAGTGAAAAAACGCAAACATCAAAAGGCTTATTTTGCTTCCGTATTTTGAAGTGAACAAAGTATTTTCTTCCTTGATTACATTGCGAAAAGAAGGACTTCAATAGCAAATATTATATAGCATTATTGGTGCATTTGGAGAAAGAAATCACCGAAAAACCTGCCACAAATCAAGAGGAAAAAAGGGATATTTCAACGAGACAAGTTACCATGTCACAAGTCGATCACAACGATAGCAGAAATCCATGAATTGCACGACTAATTGCTTCCGCATCGAGCCTATTTTCCAGGTTTGGCCCACAGAGTCTACTCGCTGTTTACTGGCCTAAATGCTCCGAGGAAATAAGATTCGTCTTCAATAAACAAATAATATTGGAAAGTGGGGTCTATTTTGAGGCAAAAACAAAAAAGGTCTCGAATTGTTACAAGCGTTAAAATCAATGTATAATCATAGAATGAGTTTATGTTGACGAATATAGTCGAATTTTGCGTAAAAGTTGTTGTTGTTTTATTAGTAAGGCTTGCGATTTTTGGAGTGATGTGTTATTCATAACTATATCTATCTATCTATCTATCTATCTATCTATCTATCTATCTATCTATCTATTAAGAAATTATAAGATGAATATGTTATAATATCACTACAAAAGTAGCTAATTTGTTTCGACATCTCCTTTATTATTATTGCAAAAGTGTATCTCTAATTATGTTTGAATATTCCTACACTGAAATATGATTGTGTCTGCCATTACCTCGAATTCGCTCTTACTGTATTCAACATTGTGGTAGTTCAGTCTGTGTTCAAATAAAGCTTCAGAATTTTTAAAAAATTGACAAGTCGATAAAAACAAAATTTTGAAATTTGTGTATGTATATATGCGTGAGTATATTAATCTGTATATATGTCTGTTTGCCAGTGTATATGCGTATACTCGTCTATTTGTCCATGTGTGGAGGTTTGTAGGATTTTTTATGTATGCGTGCTTTCTCCTCCTCGTTTGATATATGAATAACTTTCTAATAAATTGTTAAACTTTTTTTTAAAATTTAGCAATAATAATAAACTAGATCGAATAGTAAATTAAAAATAAGTTGCAGTATCAATCGACTTTTCATCTCTGCTTTGTTTTCAAATAAGTCTTGCGAGTTTAATTTATTAAGTATCTCAGTATGAATCATTATATTAGGCTTATTCGGTTCCCTGTTTTTGTTTAATTACTTATATATTTGCATGAATAATTCCAATCTGTACTATATTTTAGCGTAACATTTCTCTTTATGAAGAAGGACGTAATTTTCAAAGTTGTAGGAAGGGCTTACGAATCGTAATATTTGTTGGTTGAGTAGGGAGGAATATATAGATATACAACCTCTGTTTTATAATAAAGACCATCGTGTATTTATTTGTATATACTTTAACGTCATTTTTTTACGGCAGGGGTGTACTCACATGATGACAATTGTAAAAGTACGAAATTTGATGACTAAGTGCATACTTAATAGATCACTATCCTTCATTTTTGTTGAAATAAATGACTAGATATGCTCTTTGCTTTAAAAAGATTTAATCGTAGTTGATTTAAAAATTGCCAAATTTGAAACAAGAATAAATGACGTGACACAGAATAATGACATCCAACAACGGTGTTGTCATATTATGCAAACAAGCTTGCAAAGTTCTATCAAAACTAAATCATAGAACGAAAAGACCTACCTTTCCTTACCAATTTATTAGCTTGTTTATATATATATATATATATATATATATATATATATATATATATATATATATACATATATATATATATCTGTGTGTGTGTGTGTGTGTGTGCGCGCGTCTGTGTGTGTGTGTATAACAGGGCTCATGGAAACAGACCCTCCATACTTATTATCCTAGGAATGCTTATCAACGTGTTTCTATATGAGTGAAACAAAATCATCCTTAAAATTATTTTTAAAATAATTTTTATCTCAGTCTGCAGTATATATATATATATATATATATATATATATATATATATATATATATTCACAAATGGTTAATAAGGCATTTGCGAAGAAACCTACCGTTAAATTAAAGTTAACAGTAAAATCGAAATGAAATAATTTTAATTGCGTGATATGCTAACATATCGTCTCGAATAAGGCCTGACATACAATAACTGATAGATGAATTACATTTATATTGAATCAATTATTTAACTTTCATTTTTCTTCATGCTTCATTTAGCAAGCCAGTAAAATGCCGGCCAGACGTGAGAGAAACCCGTGAATGTGCGAATAAAATCACACACACAAAAACTTTATCATAACTGACTTATCGTAACCCGTCTTCTTTTCATCAGAAGTTCCCGGTGCCAAAATTGTTTGTTTTCGCCTTTGTTCAGATAAAGGTGTTAAATAATCAAATCAGACTGCGAAGAAAGGTGTATTTCGAGTGAGGACATTACAAATGGTATTTCTAACAACCATTGTCATTTTCATATAATGTATTTTTCTATTACGATGGAAAAGGCTTTCCTCTTTGGGGTGGGGTTTGAAAGGTGAAAGATTTGCAGTCAAATTATATAAATAAAAAAAAAATTGCTTAATTACCGGTTTGAACTTCTTAGCGGTTTGTCTTTTATCTTTTCCTGTTAAATGTTTTCTTTCTTCCATTGCTATTTTGAGATTTTGCGAAGCGTAATTGTGATGCCATTATGAATTGTCATCTCAAATGAACCCTGAAGTGCAAAAAGCTTCTGATTGAATACGACTAGTCTACCACCTTCACGGAAAACCTGATTAGGCACATTAATATTTCACTCGATTATAAAAGTCAGTTTTCATTAAATTATTGGTTTATCTGTTGATTGTATAATTTCTTACATATCAACGATAATTTCAAATGAAATTTTTACCACAAATAGAATCGTTCCTATTTAATAGTATTTACCGTTAATATATTAAATCGATTTCCAATAACTGATTGAAATGTAAATTGCAATTCAAAGCAGTCATGCGTAAATGAATGGAAGTTTTATTATGCAAAACTCCTGCATCTCATTAGCCTCACATTTTCAACCGACCTGAAGTGGAACGAATACATCGATATTACAGCTGCATCTGCTCCTAGAAATTTGGGTTCCTTTTGTGTGTGTTTTTTTTTTCATTGAAATACATCTAGCACATTTAAGTATCTACCATTCTACCGTACATTGAATTATGTTGACATATCTGCTCATGTGCTTCTGCTATTTGTCTCAGTGTTCTCAACAATATCCAAAGTAAGAACCGCAATGTAATCGTTTCTGACTTGGCATCTCGATTTCAGTCACTTTCTCATCCACCTTTCTTCTGTCTTTTCTACAAATATTTTCGTAGAAAATTACTCTGAAGAGCTTTTTACTTTTTTGTCCCACCATGTGAATTTAAACGTGCTACTAGATTTACATCTAGGTTCTACTCAACCCTCAAAATAGTTGAATATAACACCCATTTCTACTTTAACAGTATTTGTTTTCCGTACTTCCCGCCTGTGGAACGCCTCTCTGTTTACTTGCTTCCCTGATACAATGTTCCAAAATTTACATGCAACGTCATTTGCCATCTTCTATCTTATTGAATCCTATTCAACATTTATCAATTCGCGATACCCTATCTAACTAGTCTTTTTTTCACTGTAACACCCTGCTCATATGGTAGCCCTGCCATACTTGGGGGAAATTAATAAAAATTAAAAACAAAAATAAATTAACTCTGATGAACAGAATTAAAAAAAGACAAAGCTGTTTAATTAAAAACACTTGAACTATAGTCAGAATTTTATCAGAAATAACAATACAAATGCAGAATGATGGATAACAATGTGTGTGGATAAGGAAAGCCTTTTAATAAAATACGACACACAGAAACTTTTGAACTATGAAATACGCTTGATCCATACTACGACTACAGTGGGTATAAATATGTTGAAAGTCATAGCAACCCAAGTCTGAAAGGACTTGGATAATGGAACAAGAAACATTAATTTCCATTTTTGCAATGTATCATATTTTATGTAAATCTGGCATAGATTTCTGCGGATATATTTTTCTCATTGTAAAGAGTCTTACGAATTGAAATGTTAGTATCAAGAGATATGTTTCTGATATAGCAAATCCCATGCCTCATTTAATAACTGAGTATAGGAGTTAAAGGTTATTTTCAACTAGCAATGCATTTGATCTCTAGTCTCATTGATTCGCCAATTATGCTAATGATGTATTTTGGAATATAGACTTGCAGACATATTGGCATATTTTTAGTTGATTAATAGTGACCTGTTTCGATTAGTCCAATGTATCCGATTTGACGTTATGCAATAATAATACTAATAATAATAATAAGAAGAATAAAAGCAGACTATGTTTCAGGACACACAAAGGTCGTTAACTATGCCGATTATAGCTTTTTTTAATCTTGATGACTTCATGCAAGTCAGTATATCCACTGAGACAGAAGTTATTGGGTGTGAAACGGAAAGAGAAACATTACTAATGAGCGAGAGCGAAAAGATTATCAGGAGGACGGTAGATATTGATTGGCATTATATTTAGACATTTGAATATTAAAGTTAGGTGGACAGCTTTGAGCCAGAACGCTGTCCCACAACCGAGTGCCACCTCAGACATTTTTGTGTCCTTAATTTATGCTATTACAATACTTGGTTAAATTTTCTGGTAGAAAAGATTTGTTTACCATAAGGTGAGACTACGTGCTTCTGCGAACATTGATGGATTCTGAGCAGATTCGATTATCCAATTTGAGTCATATCTTGGTTCAAACCATGGTACGATTTTGTATGCATTTTCAAACAAGGACAACTTCTAGGATCACCTCCAGTAACAAATTTATGGTAAAATATCAAATTATAATCTGCCAACTCGGCTAAGAAACTTAGTTTACGCATCGTAAACGGTTTAGTTATTTTACTTATATGATTTTGTCATCCTTCTTTAATTTTTGTATAGTCATTATTTCTGACAATGGTAATAATATAGAGTCCTAAGAGACATTTTCTTTGCTTGCAGAGAGATGGGGTCCTAAGCCTAATGTACAGAGACTCCAAAACCTATAAGTGAACATGAATTGTGAGCCAGGAAGCACAATGAACTGGTCTGCACTAAAGTCGGTTACACGAAGTTCTGCTACTTAGCAAATGTTCAGTTATTGCTGAACCAGAAATGTTCACGAGTTGATCCGACCCAGCAACTATTTTGAGATTTCCTAATGGTACGTGTTGTTTAATTCTGCTATCCAAACGTTGGGACGTCCTTCCTATGTAGTCATTACCCCTACCAATTAAATTTACAAACAGAAGAAATACGGGGTTGAGGAATAAACCCTTTCGCATAGACAGAAAAGCATAACGAATGCTAAAATATATTCTAATCTGAGCAGAAAAAGAACAAGATTTTAATGCTCTAGTAATTTGTCAAGCCAATATTTCATATGGACCAATGTAAAAAAAAACCTCAGATAAATTGGACACTTTTCCACAGTGTACTGTTTTTCCAAACAAAAACTATCGATTTTCCCACGCATCATACCATTAACAACATCACAAGGATATCCATTTTTAGATATGGTGTTGCGTATAAAATCCGATTCTACATCCACCTATTGTACACTGCCGAAAACATTGCTTTTCGAAACACAGAAGTGTGAAATTCACTTAGAGTCCAAAGAACAAGAACATATTGGAATAATAAACGACATTCAGTTCTGCTTTTGTGAAGTTCAGTTTTTATATTTTAATATTGAATATTTAAAAAAAAAATCCCAGTTGAACCCTGAGAAAAAAACAGGATTGAAATCGGTCGTTCTTTGTTTCTTATTTTTTATTTTGTTATCTCATGTATGTCTGCAAGTATTAAGGCTTCTGTCTCTCGTGCCTTTATATACATATATATATATATATATATATATATATATATATATATTGTTATCCGCAGACAGATCTGTTTCGCCGTATCACAGCTCATCAGTACGGTTAGACTCCGATTGCTTTTTTACCCAGGATTGAAACCCGACCGAAATGGCGTCAAAAGGCGATTCTATATATATATATAAACAAATAGACATGTGCACATGCATATGTACGCAAGTGCAGAAACATATATAACTTTTCTGGCGTTAATAAAACAGTGCTCAATCTTATAAAAAACGACGCAGTAAGTATATATTTATATATTTTCATAGTATTTTACGTCTATAAAACGACTTGGTGTTTCATGCTCTATGCAATAATCAGGTGCTTCTTCTGACCTTCTTAAAACTTGAAACATCTAGTCATTCCATAGACATAGAGTAATATATATATATATATATATATATATATATATATATATATATATATATATATTAATCAATTTACCCGAAGCAACGCGGTACCTTTCTCAGGAGGTTACACTGGGAGTGAAAGTACTTGTTTCGGAGGTTATTTAAAAATGATAGAAGATGAATCTAATTAAAGATGATAGAAGATGGCAATTGACGTTGGTTTTATCTTTTAAAAGATTGAAGATAACAGTGAAGCAAGTAAACGGGAGTGAATTTCAGAATTGGGAAGAGCGAGAAAGAAAATGTTGGAGTAGAAGTGGCGCTCACATTTTACTATTTTGACTGGAAAATGGTGTGACGTAAATGACACTGTAGTAGCACGCTTCAATTGACATAGACTGGTACCGGGAAAAAAATCTAATCAGAGCAGTCGCCAGGAAAATATTCTCAGTAAAGAAAGAGGGAACGCGCACACACACACACACACACACACACACACACACACACACACACACACACACACACACACATGTCCAGTCCGTAAACAGTGAGAAGCCAACAAGATTAACGTAATATAAAATATTACGTGTTATATCTATACAGAGAGCTCAATGGATGTATCCAGAGCAATATGATATTTATAAAGGAAAACTCAACGCGTCATTTATATATATATATATATATATATATATATATATATATATATATACACATAAATTCAACCAAAATATTCTTAAATTTAACACTTGCACAAAATCACTTAGAAACTTGAGGGTAATATTCATACTAGTTTTAAGCCTATTAAATTGTGTATACAATTAATATTAAATTAACATGGGTTGCTTAAAACGTTTCCTACTAAACATCTAAAAAGTAGCAGAAAAAGCATGTCGAAATGGTCACATAATTCACACGAATAAAAATCCTTTCTTCAAACCGCTTGCTTCCATTGTGTTATTTAGCTTTAATGAGAGCACACACGTTTGCCTTTCTCAATATCCGTGACAGATTTCTTTCGCTTCAGTATCATCTTAAAACCAATGTTTCGTAATTGTCAGTGGGCTGACGCCACAGATTTTTATGTAGTTATCAATGCCAATCAGAGTACAGGATGAGTCTCTATTGTGAAAATTGCTTTGCAGATAACGTTGAGTTGTGCAGTGACTGTAACAACCTGCAGTCACGATTGTAACTAAAATAACAGCTTTTAAAGGATCTTGGAATAATGAAATTCTAATTATGTATGTCATCTCAGTTTGCAATGTTTTTACCAAAGTCTCATTATTCTAGCGATCACTTCGAGAAGTATCGTCCGTTAGAATTATCATCATAATCTTTCTTATGTGCATCATTGACCGGTGGTATTTTCATTTATTTACAACTGACGTTTTAATTGTTCAAATGAAAAGAGATATATTCACCGCCATCTACTGGTATGTTGCTAATATTTTACAGAGTGTGATAAGTAAATGGTGACCATCATATATAATACTTAAAATTTCGCGCATGCGCGTTGTTAGTTTTTTGATTTTGTCTACTGAGCAGTATAGTAGGGTCATTTGGGTATCGTATTTGATGAAAAGACCATGACGCAATTTAGTCATCCAGAAATTGGGAAACAGCAAGCTGTACTACTTGGTATTTCTCGCAAGATGCTCCATCTGAAGATATAAGAGTGATTTGGTGTTAATCTAAGGACTATGACATATTCATTTCCCCCAGGGTTTCAGATGTAATACGTAGACCACATCAAGTGACTTCAGAAATTAGTGCGCCTCTTGCTCAAAAGAGTGACAGTTGAAAGAATCTGTGTCTGACAACGAGACTCTACAACACAATAAAAGAACACTACATGGCTCTCAGACAATTTCTTCGACTACATCAACCCTTATCACCATACTTCTCAACTTGAAAACCACTTGTTTATGAAGTATGGGACATTAGTTAAAAGAATAACAAATCTCTTTGTAACCTCAATGATTATCTGTAGTCAAGGAGTATGGCAGCGTTTACTAGCTTGAAAAAAAGAGACTGTCGATAAGAGGTACAAGATCTATGGTTGTTGTCGGAAGGACAGATCGGAGCCAATATGGAATTTCTTGTATATTTACTCTTTAATACTGTCAGATATGTTTTGTGCAATTTTGTTAAATATATGTATATTAAATTGAGTTTTAATTGTTATTTTTATTTTTCAATAATTTAGAAGATAATTTATCCATCCGACTCTATATGTCATGTTTATTATTTCAGAAAGATTTTCAATCCGGAAATAATTCTTAGTCTAACTCTTCTGTTAAGTCGTGGAAGAGTTCTCTGATACCTTAATTTCATATTCTCATTCTATTTCGAACGTTTTATTTTCAGATTTTACGTATCCTATATTCTGCCATGTTAATTTGATATGCATATTAAAAACGCCTCTAAGGAAGGAATAAGAGAATTAAAGTAAGACAGTGAATGTAACTCTAGTGATACTGTGCAGACATCAATGCATTGGAGGATATGCTATAACTTGGAGTAGATTTAAACTAAAACGGAATAATCACACAAACACAAGAGGAGAGGTACTTTCTATCTCTCTTTCTCTCATTCTCACTCTCTCTATACATATACAGTGTATTTGGCAACAATCCCTCTTTTATACAGGTTTGAATAAAACGACAGACAAGTTATTTTCATTTAGTTTTTATATAATCTTTCATGCAGTAGGAGCTCTGGTTAAAATACTAAAGAAAATCATTAACATAAAAAATGTAATATGAACTCCGATAAAAATGGTTAGTCAACATTAAGTTTATAAGTCTCAGAAATTAGGTTGTTTTTGTCCTTAAAGACATATGACACAGTGGATATACACATTGGTTAGCTACAGTGTCTTGTCCCAAACCGTTGTAAGTTTAATACCAGACTACATCAGTGGTGAACAAGTAAATTAGATGGTTAGAGGGAGATAACTCCTGACCTTAAAAAGAGGCTTTATGCTATGATATATCCCGGTGATTGTAATAAAGGCTTCGGTTCGAAATTCTTAGCAGTTGAAGAACAAATGGCAACAAAGACGACGACAACAGTACAAATAATAGTGTAAATGGGAGCAGATAGATCTATCTACCGTCCGTTTCACACCCCACCTACGTCTATTGAACAGGTGTAGAGGCTAATCCCTTGTTCCTTGTTTAGGATGTGGTTTCCGGCTTTCTCTTTTCCAGTCTTCTCACTTTGTATTTTTTTTTCAATTGGAGTAGATAAATATCCACTCTTACGTAACCCTCTGCACATCAGTGGCGTTACCGCCTTGCTCAGGGTGATATGATTAAAAAAAAATACTACCTCATTTCAAAAATATAGACCATTCTTTTCATGTGTTAATGTATTTGTTTATTTCAGAACTCAAATTATCTAAGAATTGTCCAAAGAGTTTGTACTTTTGATCGCTTTCGGCAATAATTTAACAATTATCAAGAATAAATTTTGTTTTACTTGTAAATAAACCTATACACAAATATCCCATGTGCTTAAATTCTTGCGTCCTCAATTTTATTAGTTAAAGTTCTCTCAGACAAAAACTTGGCGTCATTGAAAATTTCACGAGAATGTGCGAGAATGCATCTTCCCAACCACTTTTCTTCAAAGAAATACACCTTTGAAAGAAAAAAAAGATTGTCAACAACAACTTTCCAAATTATTTACTTGATTACCGTATCAGTCAGTGTTCTTAACTAGCTCCAAAGGAGAATCAGTAATGTGATAGGTACTGACTTGGCGGTTCGACACCTACCACTTCCCCATCCACGGGATTTGGCATCCATCTATCCGTTCTATACATACTTTCATGGTTTCTGCTCCAACGAACTGAAGCCATTGGTGCCTCTGCAACAGGTGTTTACTCGTGCATCCAGATTGGCAACTAGGTCTTACCCATTCACAGTAAGATCAACCAAATGCAGACGACGATTCTACTCCTTCAGCTTCTTTTCTCGCCGTACCCGCCTGCGGAACTAGCTTCCATATCCTTGCTTTCCTGACGGCTAAAACCTCAAGAATTTTAAATGCAATGTCAATATACATCTTTTAATAACTTGGCTCTAGTTCTTTCCACACTATCTTGCATATCCTTTCCTTTCTCTCCACCTTTACAACCGCCATCACACCTGTATTCCCATCTTTCTCTTGCTCCTTTCTACCTGGTTCTTCCTTTTTTTCACTCTCCTCCTATCTAATATTTTTACTCTTATGTATCCCCCTAATCTTTTTACTTTTATGTAGCGCCCTGCACATCAGTGTCATTACCGCCTTGCCCGGGGTGATACGATTAAAAAAAATTAAACAATTTCTTTCTTACGTTTTTGGCTCAGATGAATCCCAGGAAGACCAACTGCTTATGCAAATCTAATTTCATTGAAATTCTTCCAAACTTTGTCGCAATTCCATGTGTGTGTGTGTGTGTGTATGTGTGTGCGTATGTGTGTATGTGTATGCGTGTTTATGTGTGCGTGTGTGAATATGACATACTTTGAGTTTGAGTTTTGTTTAACGGCATATCAGGCTCTGTGGGTTATTTAATGACAAAACGGTGGGGTTTTAAAGTATTTGTTAATGTTCAGTTAGGTGAGAAGTTTGATTTAGTCAGATCTTAATGATTTTTTTGTTTATTTTAAAAAACTGAAAATGTCTTCCTGTTTTATATTCGAAATGTTTTGCTGAGAATATGTTTCCTTCACAAATGAATTATAATAATTTTTTCTTCAAAATGTATTGTTGGTAATATTTTTCCCTGAAAAATCTATATCTTCTATGAAAGTCTATTTCTAGACTTTCATAGTATTTTGACCCTAGTTTGGGGGTTAACAATTTGCCCATAGTTAGTACGCTAACAGGTACTACCACTCGAGGTCAAGGTAGACCTGGAAACAACAGCAATTAAGGGGTTGTTCCATGCTCCTCACAATCTCCCAAACAGAGGCCTTGGTGCCGAATGCAGTTAATCGAAATATGACATATCGCTATAATTCTGGTAAACTTGATGAAATTGAAAGTTAATTAAATTGATTATGCGTTTCTTCATCGTCAGGTAGATTTCTTCAGGTCGGAACAACGTAAATGTGTGTGTGTGTGTGTGTGTGTGTGTGTGTGTGTGTGTGTGTGTGTGTGTGTGTGTGTGTGTGTGTGTGCGCGCGTGCGTGTACATATCTCAATATGAAATCATTAATATATTTTCGAATCCTTAAATAGTGTCAATCGATCGGCATGAAATTACACAATTATATGACACTGATATAAATATGTTTTATTTTAACTTGCTGCTGTTTTTATTTATTTTTTATTAAAGTTAGTTTAGATATCCTTCAAGATTTTCAACTTAGTATTAAAAGTAATGTCCATTGTGGTGCAGTGGATATCGACTCGGAACGAGTAATCGGGGAGAAGAGTTCGAATTCCAGATCCTCGCATGCACTTCCGCACCGATGTTCTTTGAAAAAGTATTACTCCGTCCCTTCCCTCAAGATATGGGTTAAATAACTGGACACATTTCGTTCTGTAAACTTGGCAAACAAGCAGTCTATCAAAGAAAGTTTTGCCAATCTACCGTGGGATAATATTTTGCCCACTAAGTCATGTCTCTTTCGAGACATTATCTCCCAAGCGTGTATCATGTATGGCACTTACCTGACTGTTAAAGTAAATCATTATCGAATTATTTGAGAATTTATTAAAATTCAAAATTATTTTACACTTAGCCATGTAATTTGTGCTTTCAATTTTGACAAAATAAACAGGATATAGAATACAAACAATCATGCATATAGTATATATATGTAGAAGACACATTAAGCCATCTTGAAAAGCTCTACAACATTAAAATCGGCAAACAACTTGTCCCCAAAATTACTAGATCTCATTGGCAATAAAACTCACACAAAAGTCAGTCATTGGTTTTTATTTTATTTCTATTTGCGATTTTTACAAATAAGTCTGGAAATAACAACTTTTTGCTTCTTATATTTTTTACATGCTACCATTGGTGAAAAGCCTCTTTATTATTCAATAAATACTATTGGTCTTATTATAGCATTATTATTGTAGTTCCTAGCATCCCTTTCTTCGGCCTGCCATATCTACACACAAATTACATACATACATATATATATATATGAGTGTGTGTGTGTGTGTGTGTGTGTGTGGTTAAAATATAATATAAAATCCGGAGAAGAGCTTTAAAAGTATTTTAAAAATTTAACAAATGGAAAGAGTTTCGTTGAAACTAGATATCATTACATATTTTGATTTTCTAAGATACAACCTTTCAAAAATGGAAAGAAAGAAATGTGTGTGTATTTTTCTGTATACTTAGAAAATAAATCCTCTTATTTTTGTAACGTTGGCGTTAGACATATATATTGAAATATGTGTGTGTGTGTGTGTGTGTGTGTGTCGGGGAGAGAGAGGAGAGAAAGTGTGTGTGTGTGTGTGTGTGTGTGTGTGTGTGTGTGTGTGTGTGTGTGTGTGTGTGTGTGTGTAAAGCGGATGGAAGAAAGCAAAAAAATTCTCAAAGAAAAAATCTCAATGTTTTTTTTTCGAAACAGAGAAAATGGTCACGTGTGATAGGTTTGTAGGTTTGGTGCATTCTCTGTCTTCTGTAAATGTTTTGGGATAGGGTTTCAGGTTAAATAGCGGTAAGTAAAGTATGTGATTAGCGAACACTGGATGCATTTTCTCCTCATGGTATTCCTGTAACTCACAAGGAAAAATTCATAGATAATGCGCTAAAGTCAATACTTTTCAATAAAACTTACATCAGGAACAAACATAAAAGCAAAGCCGGTTAACGGTAAAGCATTAGTTGCAAAATTAGGTATACAAGTTAAAACGAAATGAAGAAACCTACCAGGGTTGAGGTAATTTAAATTCCAACAGACACATCAGTTAGTTAAGTGCCAAAAGTGATACACGCTTGGGTGATCATGTGTATTTCGATCCATGATTGACTATGAAGAATTTCTTTTCGCGGTAATTATCCTTATCTTTCTGCCGTAGACTGGTTTCCAACGGCAGCTATAGAACCCAGTCTGTCTGTGCTATTCAATCCATCTATTCTTCCTCACATGCAAACGGATACATACTTTTCCAAGTGGTATTTGCGTGCAAGTGAATTCAAGGAAATTGACTGGAATTCTAACTGGGTTCTCTGATTTCTTATACCGAATAGATATATAGTGTACCACAAGGAACATCAGACACATATCGTCAACTAGCAGTATAGCCCGGCGTTGCTCGGGTGTAATGAAAGCTTTAAAACTAATCTATGGTCCTGGAGCTCAGACTCTTTGGACTTTGGCATGAAAGACTAAAAAACATTAGTTGTTTCCAGTTAAAGCGAAACCGTTGACTGAAAGAAAAATGAATGGATGCAAGTCAAATTCTGATTTCCTGGTATCGATGTCAATTAAGTTTTTTAATCGTAAACTGAATTTTGAAGGCTAAATAAGTTCTCTGAGTAAATGGAATCATGGCTGAGACTAAGAACTACAATTATAGCTACTTAGAATCAAACTCCAAGCAAAAACTAAAATAAAAGGGCTGAAAAAATACAGATATACAGGCAGATAAACAGACACACACACAAACACCTTGCCCTTTATATATATATATATATATATATATATATATATATATATATATATAATCGATCTTCCGCACTATTTTAAGAACTGCAACCTTGAAACTTCTGAATATCTTTTCTTACGTCTTTGTCTATGAGTGTATCAAATTTGATTAAAGTCGAACTAATCCTTCTATAACCCGATTTTTTCGATTATCGATTTTCAATATTTATCTCGGGTACCGCGACACAAAGCCTAGCTAGGAACACCCGCAGTAGTTTATTGTACAACTGTGTAAGAAAATCGGTTCAGCCGTTTCGGAGTCTATAGGTAACGGCCACACACACAGACAAACACACACACATACACACACAGATAATGTTCCATTTATAAATTAGTTTAGATATAAAAATCCAAACAAAAAACAAAAAAGGAAAAGCAAAACACTTACTGGGCGTTAGATCAGATATGTAATTTAATTTATTTTAACACTTAATCTAAAGATAACGACGGATTTTCATTAAAAATTGCTTTAACTTTCATTTAAATCCAAAGACTTTAAACCATGCATGGTTTTGCGAAACGCGATTGGTTTAAAAAGCTTGTCCGTTTATCCCTATATTTGTTTCGGAAACTTTTATAATAACACAGCTTCCACCTATATCACGTTGAATATACCGTTTCTCGCTCGGTCACCGAACTTAAGCAACGTTGAGCCTGGTCAGTACTTAGATGGATGACTGCTTGGGAATACTAGGTGCTGTAAGCATTTAGTGACGGATGCCCGTTGTGGTTCCGTGTATATCGGCTCAGAAAGAGAAATCGTTGAGCCGAGTTCAAATTCCAGTTGAATACCCTGCATTCACTTAAGCACTGTTACATTTGGGTAAGGTATTAATCTGCCTTTTCCCTCTAGTTATGGGTTAAATAACAGGGTATGACTTGGGACACTGGACTTAAAAACAAACCCCAATGAATCTTGATACTCGAAAAAAAAATTACTAGACACAAAAACTTATATTAAAACAACTATAAATTGTTGAAAGAAAAAGGTATTATCAGCGATAAATAAATAAAGTTTAGTTGGCAATAAATGACACACCGAGGTTGATATGCCATAAAAACAAAACAACTAAACCAAACCAACAACACAGGTGGTTTGTTTGTTGAAATGCGCGTGTGTATGTCTGTTTGGTTGTTCGTCTAAGTCAACTTCCTAGACACTACTTTTACAACATGCACACACACACACACACACACACACACACACACACACACACACACACACACAATATATATATATATATACACACACACACACTACCGGCTATAATTATTAGGCAACCCCAATAGTATAAAAAACATGTATTTTTTATTAATATTTATTGCCAAGTGAATAACTGTAAATGAAAATAGTATGGCTCTTTTGTTAATACTGCACTATGCTATGTACATCAAATGATTTTATGAATATTTAATTATTATCTATATTGCAGTTTCATTACGGAAAGAATGAATAAAATTTAAGGCGATTTAGACGAGTTCATCTTTACTTCCTTGCCTTGTAAATTTTTGCAAAGTAATCATAAAAAAGAACCATTTCATTTTCGTTTAGAATTATCCACTAAAATAATATGAAATACACATTTTTTAAAACCTGAGGTTGCCTAATAATTATGGCCGGTAGTGTGTGTGTGTGTGTGTGTGTGTGTGTGTGTGTGTGTGTGTGTGTGTGTGTGTGTGTGTGTGTGTGGTGCCTGTCTTATACGAATATGCATGTCCACCGGTTTTGTAGACACCTGCTCAGACTCTGTTCTGTCCGTTCAACATCCATAAAAGCCAACTCGTGGTTTATACGGCAACTATGATGAGCGGGCCGTAGTTAAAATTCCGAGTAGAGGGCATTATTTGGTGTAATATATCGGATTAACTGTCTTATCTCAAAACCGTCTTCAGAATAATTTGCATGTACAAACATCGGCGGCGACCAAATGGTTCCGTCTAGCCAATTTTATACACAAGTCTTGACTATGATCTTAGGAACATTTTCCTCATGCAGATAACATTAAAGAGGTCGGCTTCCTATTCAGTTATCCATTATGAGATTCGAACTGGTCTAATAGACAATAAGCGAACGTTCTATCCACTCATATTAGTAGTCATATACAGGGTGCAATGAATATAGTTTCCTCTAAATAAAACAAAAGTGAAAATAACATTGCCATCGAATCTTATGCGAAAATGATCTCAAATTACTAATAAATAAATTTATTCAGTAAAATCGCCATTGGTTTAAACCACGTCCCAAAGAAGGCTTCGGAATGTCCTGCTTCTCTACTGAACGCACTCTTTAAATTAATAAATGCTGATATAATCTTTATTTTCAGTTCATCTTTGGTTCATCTACAAAGAGGTTTTTGGTCTTCCAATCAACTGTTCCCCTCATGTATGAATCAAGAGTTCAGTTCTGGGGGAGATAGATGGACTGATATAAAGGGTGATGTGGTAGCAGAAACACTTTGATAGCCATGCGTGGATTCTTGTATATGTGTGGCATAGTACAGAGACATGTGGCCAAGCATAGGGTCTTCCAGGAGCCACCTTCGTAACCCAGACTAGCACTACCTTCTCAAGACACTCACTACATACCTCGGTCTTGAGTCTGTGGCCATCCCAAACAAATTCAGTCGTTCTTTTCTTATCTGAAAAATCAAATTAAAATTTTCCCAGTATTCTTAGTTGCACTACCTTCATAATCACCATATAACACATCCAACTCTTTCCGAATCCTCTGCACTGTCCTTTCCATTGACACCCAATCATTCTGGAATGTTCATATTGGATCATACTGAAATGCCAAGCAATACAGCATGCTTTTTCCAAATTTCTAGTGGAGTAAATTGCGTCATGATTTTATTTTCTCCCAGACGGTGACCAACTGATTCCACTATACTGTACAGTCTACAAAATCAAAGCGAACAACGAAAATACCGGAAATAAAAAAAATGGCGACATTTTACCTGTCGCAGCCCCGTATATGTAATATGAATTTAAAATCATAGTTCATCAGTTAGGAAATATATACCTCAGGTTTTTCTAATAATAGATCAAACTGCATTTTAAAATAAAATTCTTCAGATAAATAGTTGTTTATTTGAGATAAATGAGCTTTTTGAAGATTGTTTCTAGATTCTATAAAATAAAAATTTTAAAAAATTTACAAATTTAAATGCAAGACAAACTATTTAGGGACCTTTTGCTTCTAGGTTTCGTTCTTAAGGTAACGATTCCAAAGTGCCCCTTAGAAAATTAAAATATAATTTATAGCTAAAATATAATATTTAACATCTGACACAGTTTAGTAAATTGCAAAATAGCACGATTTAAAAAAAAAGTTATTCCTGCATAATTCTAGCTAGATATTTGTACAATTTTGTATGTCTTACGTTTTTTTTATTAAAAAAAACTTTATAGACAACTACAAAAAACAAAATCTGTTTTATTAATATAATATTAATATAAAAACACAGAGACATACACACTAACACAGACACACACACATATATATGTGTGTGTGTGTGTGTGTGTGTGTGTGTGTGTGTGTGTGTGTGTGTGTGTACGTATACGTATGTATGTATTTTGTAATGCTACTTTATTTTGTCAGTGCTATGGGTAAATATGACTCATACTTAACGACTTCGAGTTTTTGCCATTTTCCTTTCCATTCTTACTGAGTGAAGAATATCAGTCATTGAGAGTGGAACAAAATAAAACTTTGCAAACTACGTAAATATTTTAGAAAATATCGCAAACTGAGAATCTTGCAAGATATAGATATATCCGAGTAATTTTACTGCAAATATATATGGGAAATTCTACTGTAATAGCGTAATACAACTGCATATATATATATATATATATATATATATATATATATATATATATATATATTTGCAGTGTATATAACTATGAACTTTACTTTTAGTCTGTGAATGTATTCGGTTTGCTATCACTGATTTCTTTCAATGAAATAAGATGGTGATTGAACGTACGTTCATACAAAAAAATTGCGTCCTTCACAAGGAATAATTTTGCATCATTTTTTAACATTTTAACAACTATTTTTTATGCCAAATCGTAAATCCAGTTTTTATACTTGCTTGAAATGATTTATCTGCTGATTGTTTTCAAATTTATCAAACAGTGAAATAATTAAGAAAACATAAATAAACTGAACATAGATAAAATTTCTGATTAACAGGTTCATTCAATCCTTGACATGTCAAGCTGATTTCATGCCCAAACTGGTAGAAATGCATGCCAGCTGAAAAGTGTATCTGATGGAAAAGTGTTATACAAGTATGATTCTTTAAATATATGTGTGTGTGAGTTTACCTGTCTAATATTCAAGATATAGCAAAATATATTTGTAAATATACGATTATGAATAAGGACAAAAGTAAAATTTATATCACTTTTGCCTTTCTTCCTCTGGAGGAGTTTAGCATGAGTAAAATATAAAGATTTTATTTTGCAGCATGCATTTATGTACAAAAGCAACAATGTTACTTTGTTGAAATTCGTAAATATTATCTCAACCGAAACGTCAAGGTAAATGATGGCGGATATTAAGAGATGTAAAATTAACATCTGATTAACAAAATGCGTAAATGTTGTATTTAATTAGTATTTTAATGAATTATTATTTATATTCTCATTCTAGATTTTTAAAAAATCACAGATTTTCATGTTCGTACAATCAATAGCGGCACATTTAAGAATTTCCTGTATATGTTTTTTTCAATAAATGTGGCATTCCCCAGATAAAATTTATATCGTCGAAATTGTTTCAATTTGTGAAGACAGCAGTTGATAAAATATTACTTATAATTCCATGTTTTGTTCATAGATATTTTTCTTTTCTACATTACTGAAAGTTTATCCAATTTAATGTAATATAACGAGTATTTCTGACGGTTTAAGTTATATATATTTACTTGTTTCATGAATTATGTATTGATTTATTTTTAATCGCATTTATAACAGTTTTGGGTGTGGTTTTAATTATTTTAACAACAAAGTACAACAGGTTGTCGCTGTTCTAACGTCATACGCGGAAGAGAAGATTCAAAATCTCCCGTGAAACCCTTGTATAAGTATCGAAATGAAATAATTAAATTTTTGTTTTTAATCATTTCACCCCGAGCAAGGCGGAAACGCCACTGATTTGCAGGGGTACTACATAAATGTAAAAAGTTTAATTAGAAAAGAGTGAGGAGTACAAACTAGTTAGAAAGGAACAATAGAAAGCTGAGAAAGTAGGTGCGATGACAGATACATAGGTGGAGAGAAAGGGAAGGTTATACGGGGGTGGGGAGAGAGCTAGATTCCAGTGGTTAGTAGATGAGTATTGACTTTGCATTTAAATTTCTGGAGGTTGTAGCCGTCAGGAAAGCAAGAATACGGGAGCGAGTTCCACAGGCGGGAAGTGCGAGAGAAGAAGCTACAGGAGTAGAATTGTCGTCTGCATTTGGTTAACCTGACTGTGAATGGGTGGGACCCAGTTGCCAGTCTGGTTGCACGAGTAAACACCTGTTGAGGAAGCATCAGTGACTTAAGTTCGTCTGAGCAGAAGTCATGAAAGTATTTATAGAACACACAAAGGGAGGCCACATTTCGACGATGGGGAAGTGACTGCAGTCGAGCCGCCAGATCAGTACCTATCACATTACAGACTCTCCTTTCGAGCCTGTCAAGAACAGGAAGGAGAACGGCAGGGGCACCTAACCATAAGTGGCAGCAGTACTGCATGCACGGACGAATGGTTGCCTTGTATATATGCAGGATGGATTCAGGTGGAAAAAACACCCTGGATCGACATAGTGACCCAACCTTCTTAGCAGTAGATTTTGCTATGGATTTAATATAGTGGTTCCATTTGAGGTCTGAGGACAGGGTAAATTCGAGGAGGCGTAGTGTATTACTCTTCGGGAGAATCGCTTGGTCTATGCTTATGGGAGGCATGAGAGGTTGCCTGTAATGGTTGACAAACAACAGCTAGGTCTAAAGATGAATTGAAGTTGACAAGCCATTTCTTGCCCCAGTTCACCACAGAGTGTATATCCCGTTAAAGGTCAGCAGCGAGATTATGTCTGTCCGCCACGACAGTTTTCTTACTGGTGCGGGAGTATATTGTAGTGTCATCTGCGTAAATGCCTACTTGGGACATGATCTCATCTGGGAGGTCGTTGATGAAAATAAGGAAGAGCGTCGGGCCCAGGATAGACCCCTGTGGGACACCAGCATTCGTGTTGTAGAACGAAGAGGCACGCCCAATCAGAACGACCTTCATTTTGCGGATATTTAAGAAAGTTTGGATTAGGTCAAGCAGGCGGCCGGTAATACCATAACCGCGTAGTTTGCATAGGAGGCCAGAGTGTCAAACCTTGTCGAAAGCCTTGGAGATGTCCAGAGCCACCGAGCGAGCCTCGTCAGACTCATAAAGGGCCTGTTGCATGTACTCAGTTACGGTTGTTAGCAGGTCGGCCGAGGACCTGGCAAAGCGGAATCCATATTGCCAGTCGGAGAACAGTTTGTGGGCGGTGAGATGATGAACTACTTCAGCATTGATTATAGCCTCGAATACATTCACGAATATCGGTAGAAGACTGATAGGGCTTTAGTTGGATGAGTCCGAGGGTTCCCCACAATTCTTAAATACAGGAACGACTGAACAGAACTTCCAGCATGCAGGAGAGCAGGAAGCAGAAAGGCAGTAGTTAAATAGTTTAGAGAGGACAGGGAAAGTTCAAGAGCACACCTCTTAAGGACTATCACCGTGATTCCATCGTCTCCACACGCCTTATGGGGGACGAGTTTTGAAATTACTGTGGATACTACTGTCGGGGTAATATATACGTCGTGCAGTTTGGCCTCAGTTCTAATAGGGAAGTCGGGTGGTTGTACTCCGGACGAGTCGAATATGGAGTTGGATGAGAATCTGTGGGCAAGGCACTCAGCTTTTTCCGCAGATGACGTGAGAACCTCAAATCCATGGATTAAAGGAGGTATTGAGGATTTCCTATTGTTGAGCACTCGTTTACAAATCCTCCAATAGTCATTGGAGCCGAACTTGCGGTCAGCTATGTGCTGTCGCATTCTCTCAGTAAACAGCAGTTTGGTGTCATTTAGAGTTCTCTTGCACTCATTGCGAGCAGATGTGAACAGGCGCCTATTGTGATCAGTTGACTGTCTCCGGAATAGACGGAAGTAATGGTTCCTGTGGGCAATGGCGGCTTAGCAGGCCGCAGAGAACCACGGAGAGGAATGAGGTTTTAAGCAATACTTCCTGGTGGGTATGAAGGCATCAATGTCAGCTTTCACCCAAGACGAGACCTCAGAGGCACAGTCATCAACTGGTAGGTCGAACACTTTTCCCCAAGGGACGTCGCAGAGGAAATCGCGAAAGGCATCCCAGCCAGCTTTTTGGTAGAGGTAGGAGGTCCTATAGGTAGGGGGTTCCTGGGGGGAGTGAGATTGGAAAGAAATACTGAGAGAGACTACAGCGTGGTCGGAGTTGCCGAGAAGGCAAAGCTGCGTGACGTGACAAAATTCTGTTTGTAGAAAGGGACCAGTGTAGAGGATACAGGCGGTCATTATCCACGATCAGAGCTGGGAGGGAAACTGGCTAGGGCTGCAACAATGTGTGGCCTCGGGTTTGCCCACCGAAAACGCTTGAAGGACACCTATCCATGCGCGACATGGCACTAGAAGAACCCCGATATTATACAACTGTTGATCAAAGCAGCCGCTCTTGATGCTACGCAAGAGTTAGAGCTCCTAATTGCCAGTCGGAAGCAGCAACCAGGAAACTGCCAACCCAGTACCCTCACAGTGATGAGTCGTTACCACCAACCGGCCAGATCGCAGGAAACTCAGGGAAGCACCAATACCAAGGTCTGAAATGAGAGAAGAGAAAGACGAAAACCATATCCTAAACAGGAAACAAGGTGCAGGCGTCTACTCCAGTTCAATAGACGTGGGAGGAGTATGGACCGGGCGATAGTGTGACCTATCTACTCCTATTTAAAAAAGAAAATAAACACAAACTTCCAAAATTGGAGAGTTAACTAATTTTTAACTTAGTAAAAATCCAAATGAAGCATGAACGCCAAAAAGTGAGGAAAAAAAAGTACAGATTTAAGAAATAATTCGTCACATACCTCACAGTTTAACACAGGAAATTTGAATTAAGAAAGTTTCATTCTTCAATACTTGCTGTTCACAAAAATCAACATCGAGTTAAGCTGCTTGGTAAATTTGAATTCAAAGAACAGTACATAACGGGGAGGGGTGACAAGTGGCTGCTGATACCCTGGCCAGGATAGCTTTGCATAACAGAATAAATAAATAAATAAAAATCAAACATTTTTTTTGGTTCCAATTGAAGTATGAAACCCAAAAAGTGAGGAAAAAGAAAGAAAAATATACAGATTTAAGAAGAAATTCGTAAGATCTCACAGTTTAAGACAGGAAATTTGAATTAAAAAAGTTTCACTCTTCGATTCTTGCTTTTCCCTAAAATCAATAGAGTTAAGCTTCATGGTAAATTTGAATTCAAAGAACAGACCATAGCAGGGTGGGGTAACACGTGGCTGCTGATACCCTGACCAGGATAGCTTCGCGTAACAGAATAAATAAATAAATATAAATCCCAAACTTTTTTTTCCAAATGAAGCACGAACGCCAAAAAGTGAGGAAAAATAAAAAAGAAAGAAAAATACAGATTTAAGAAATAATTCGTAACATAACTCATAGTTTAACACAGGAAATTTGAATTAAGAAAGTTTCACTCTTCAATTCTTGCTTTTCCCAAAAATCAACATCGAGTTAAGCTGCTTGGTAAATTTGAATTCAAAGAACAGACCATAGAGGGGAGGGGTAACAAGTGGCTGCTGATACCCTGGCCAGGATAGCTTCGTATAAAAGAATAGATAAATAAATACAAATCCCAAACTTTTTTTTTTCCAAATGAAGCATGAACGCCAAAAACTGAGGAAAAAAAAAGAAAAAGAAAAATACAGATTTAAGAAATAATTCGGAACATACGAAACAGGTTATCACAGTAAACTTGAATTAAGAAAGTTTCACTCTTCAATTCTTGCTTTTCCCAAAATCAACACCGAGTTAAACTGCTTGGTAAATTTGAATTCAAAGAACAGACTATATCGGGGAGGGGTAACAAGTGGCTGCTGATACCCTGGCCTGGATAGCTTCGTAAAACAGAATAAATAAATAAATAAATAAATAAAAATCCCAAACTTTTTTTTTTCAAAATGAGCATGAACGCCAAAAATGAGGGAAAAAAAGAAAGAAAAATACAGATTTAAGAAATAATTCGTAACATGCCTCACAGTTTAACACAGGAAATTTGAATTAAGAAAGTTTCACTCTTCAATTCTTGCTTTTCCCAAAAGACCGTATATTGTATTCAGCAAGAAATACATCAAATGTGTCAACTACATCACACCAAACTGAAGATGGTACTTGATTTTATGTGCGAACAGTGATATATATACGCATTTGACTTTCTGTGAAATTTGAAATGCGAAATCTCGTTCAACAGAAAATAATATCGTCCAGAATAAAACGTGGGCAAGTTTCATTTGAAGCAAAAGGAGAGCTTATTTGGTACAAAGAAACTGTATATGGATGCTGAGAATATTATAGTCTGAACCTGGGAGCAAAGCGAAAGGCTAAATGAAAATAGAAGCTAAAAGACGCCATTTATGATCAGGAAAATATACTAAGTATTTCTGGGGCATATTGGTATCGAAATTGGTCTTCGATGATTCAATATTCAACAATCATATTGAATGAACAAGAGGGAGTAGAATACATTTAATGCCTATGTTAAATAGTTATGTTAAACGAGCGAAACTAGCATATAGGTTGATTATAGAAGAAGACTAAATGGAGAATATATATGGCTAATTAATATATATATATATATATATATATATATATATATATATGTGTGTGTGACACGATAACTAGACATATATGTATTTTATTATAATAAATTAAAATAGAAAATAGATTAGAATAAAAAATAGTTTAAAAAAGATATTTAACAAAAGTGAAAAAGAAGAGGAAAAAATAAATAAATAAACGCTTTTTCTTTTATGAGGAAAATTGTCCTCCGGTAAATATTTGACTCAGTGGCAAGTTCAGCAGGTAGGTTTTCAATGACCCGGTCAAAGGCTGTCCTTTACTGTATAATGACCACATATTAAGCCTTTTCCGGCGGAAGCCTGATTGAGATAAAAAAAAAAAGATAACTGAAATTTCAGATTTACAGTCGCCGGTGTTTGTCACCGGTGGTCTAAAGCATTTCCGGATTTCCGGATTTTCGGATTCATATTAAATAAATAGAGTCAGTTAACAAGTTAAGACAGTTAAGTTAAGACGAGTGAAGTGAAGGGGAGCCCGCCGGGCTTGTGCTTGAAGTAAGAAACTCCGTTCGTCTTGTTTCGTCCAGTTCGGATTTGTTGATCTCCATTAATTAGAGTTAGAGCTGTGTGTCACATTCGCCTGCCCCAACCGAAAAGGCTAACTCTAGATGAATAAAGCATCCTTTCAACTCATCCAAGTTGTGGAAGTTCGTTCCTTATAGTCAATCTTGTACCCCCAGCTCTCCGGCCGACATTTTCTACAAATTTCCGGCAACATCACAGCGTGGAGAACGGCCGCCGGAGAAATTGTTAGGATGGACCATTGGGGTGTTACATATATACATTATATATATATTTTTTTATCATTTCACCTAAGAAAAGTGAGAATGAAAAGACTCTAGGAGAACGAAGTGACAATCAAATGCTAAAAAGAAACAAGGAAAACTAAAACTTTAGTGACTTTTTTCAGACGTGATGATGCTTCCGCCTATCATTCTATAAATATTTCTGACAATCTTTTCACCCTGGTTAGCCAATCACATGAATTTACGTGTGGTAATAGATTGGCCTCTCGGTTTCACTCATTTACTGTAGAAATAGATAAATATATTCATCTCTATTACGCTAAGAGTTTGTTTTCTTAGACTTCGCCCATGCTAGGATTTCCTTCTATTTGCCAACTTCCCTGATAGATACAATGTACGAAATTTTAAATGCAACGTTAATTGAAATCTTCTAGCTCCTTGAATTACATCCATTTTTAGTATTTTCTTCGGCATCGTTTTTACCCTGTATTTTCTTTCACTGTACCCCACTGTTTATTAGTGTCGGTCCCACCTTACTTGGTGTGAAATGATTCAAATCAAGAACAAAAAAAAATTCAAAAGACACAAAATGTGTGAACTAACTGATATCTACACCTCTTTATTATTTTTTTAAATATAAAATACTTAAGACACTAAATAAAAAAAAGCTAATAATATATAAAATTTTGTTGTTTAAAGAGAGACGTTTTAATATGTCTTAATCTTCTAAAAATAATGTTCTAACTATCAACCTTACACAAAGATGTCTTGGTTATCGCTATCTATTTCGTAAATGTGACGAAGGTTCAGACGAGAGTAACAGGTTGGTATTTAGATAATTGCGGGTTATGAATAAATGAAACATTTTTTCTTCTGAAATTTCAAAATATTCGCTCCATTATACATTTTAAAACACCTATATTAAAGATGAATAAAATCAAGTTTCGATTATTTTTTTTATATATTTCTTAACCTGAATTTACAATTCGCTTATCTTATGGAGATAATAATAAATAAAGAAACATGTGATTACACAAGAATATTAATGTAACCTATAACTGATAAAAGCAAATGCGCTTGCCATTAGAGATTTTATGATACTTAAAGACGCATAAAAATAAAATATATGAATATATAATCAATTTAGAGAATTTTGACGAGACTCACACGTTCACCTATTTTTTTGTTTATTAATAAATACACCCAAACGTCGGTAGAAATATATATGCGGATATATGTCTTCCAACTGTTCCCATCTTTTCCCAGGGCAGCACAACCTCTTCAAGACATTGATATAGTCTTACTTGTGAATTCTGTGACCGTGTTGAAAGATAAATAAAAGGATAACGTCCCCCTCATGTTTGTTTCAGCCAAACAACTTATTAATCTTCATAGGACTCATCTTGCACTTTCTGAATTATCTCCGCTGTCCTCAAATTAACACCCAAGCACCCAGAATTGTACGGAGTGGAAATTCCGGCTCACATGTTAAGCAGAACAGCATGTTGTTCTTATATTTGTGGCTGAATGCAAATCACTCTGCCATATATTTGGTGCATATTTTTTCATAGTACAATTTTTCTTACAGACGGTGCTGAACTGACCCAACTATACTGTGCAGTCTACAAAATTTAAAAGAAAAAGAACAAATGTACATGTGTGAAATTAAATATATGCAGTGGTGACAACTTATCAATCAAACCTTGTACATAAAATCTGGAATCTGCTACACAAGAATATTTTTAACTGTGGTTCAATTTGTAGTTTCAAATGCCTGTAAGTATATAAAAGTCGCGTGAGAAATATTACGTTGTGCATTGTGGTGCAGTGGATATTGGCTTGGTAATGATAAATCGGAGAACCGAGTTCAAATTTTAGTTGTTTTCCTTGCTTTCATCTACGCGTAAATACCCTTGCGAAAGTTATTAATCGGTCCCTTTCCTCCAGTTATGGTTATTGGGTTCTATACACTTGGTTAGCAACTGCTACTGCAGAAAAAAATATCAATATACTGCAGCCAAATCTTCTGCCCAGTCAGACATGATCGCCCAAGCGTGTATCACGTATGGCACTTAACTGACTGATTGAAGCAACGTGTGATGAGTACTTGATCGGTGTCTTGGACTCACCCTAAGAGTTAGGAAAGTAAGTCCTCTACTTGGTATTTTGTGAAACAGCATGAAAACTAGAAGATAGACATTAAAGGTTCCGTCATAGCCAGAAAATACGATCAGGCCTCAGACTTACTACCACTACATATGAGTTTGAATTCAACCAAATTGAAATCTAGTTGTATACGCAGACGTCGAAAGAGTAATTTTTTCGTATCTTCAGAAGGTTTTCTTTTGAAGATAGTCCTGAAAGCCATCAATCCCCAAACCGACATCCTTCACGGAGGTGTTAATTTGAATGAATAGTTAATAGATTTATGCATGAGAGATGTATTTTTGTTATTTTATAATACATTAATGATAAAAAATTAAAATTTAAATATTACTGCATTGCATCTAACAGCAGACGACTAATTATTGAAGTAACTTTGAACAGCAAATTTCTGAAAAGTTCTTAAATATTCTGGAACATTAATAGTAAGAACATTTTTACGAATAATTAAGTAGTTTTTTTTTCCCGAACAGGCTCACTCAGTTAATTATAATACATCAAACACACTTATTCGATCAAATCTCGAAACAGACATGATTGATTATCACGCCGTAGGTTGGGGTAGATTAGTTGCTAACAAAGGCTAGAGAACATAATCTTTCCTGCTATTTAATCCGTAGCTGGAGGGAGAAGAAATGGATAAAAAAATCCCGCCCGAATTTTTTTGTAAGTAAGTCAAATCCAACGAATTCGACTGGAATTCCAACTCGGCTCTCCGATTTCTCGTTCTGAGTTATTATCAACTTCTCCACAAAGCAAATGCATGAAAAAATACGCTTCCTTTATCGTAAGTATTTGCAGCAGACGTTCGAATTTGAAATATTGACTATTTTTTTGTCCATATAGCGATTTGCCCAGCAAGAGCTAAATTAACATTTGAGAATATAATTCATTTCATTTTATCTTTATTTGAATTGAAAGGTTAAGTTCAAAATAAATCAGACACGATCGCGCAAATTCATGAAATGACACCATCCCAAATGAGATGTACAACTAATTATACGTTTGTAGAATTTATTATTGTTGACTGCTGTTTTATTCAGTACCTTATATTAAATAGCGATAGCTCCCAGCAGACCGCATATCGTTGTCTAGCAAATTAAATGCATCTACCACGAAACCAAATGTTATCTGAAAATGTCTGCATTTCACACACACACACATACACACACACACACACACACACACACACACACACACACACACACACACACACATATATATATATATATATATATATATATATAATGACTCTTCTGAAATTTTATCATTCTCTATTTTGTTCTAACATCTGAAAGAGCTTAAGTTTATAACAGAATTTAAATCAAGACTTAATTTGCCAATTTAGAGATATATGTAATTATATAAAATAATGTTTGAATTATATCGGCGAATTACATAGTTATTTTATTGATTCTGGGTTTCACACAAAGAGAGAAAGAAAGTGACAAATAATACTCGTCATAACACGCTAAATTCAGCCTTCCTCTAAAGTCGCCAACAGCTCAGAGAAAGAATCGCCAACTAACGCCAATTTAGTCGGGTTTCAATCCTAGCTTGAAACAATCGGATTGTACTGATGAGCTGTGATACAGCGAAACTGATCTGTCTCTGGATGACTATATATATTCTCACGACTTCCTCTCATAATCTCTTATTGGGCAAACGTTTTGCCATTATATTACAAATTAAGTATATTATAAGCTCTTGATAAGAATGGTGAAGATCAAGCTGTGTTTCTCGGTCCAACGAAGGTGTTTGATAGTCCTTAGATTGCTGGTTTTCTACGCATTTAGTGAGACGGTATAACAAGATGATCGCTTGATTTAATCCAATCGTGAAGTGAATATCATTTTAAACGGGCAAACTTCAAGATAATTTCTCACGAACAAGAATGTCCCCCAAGTCCCTGTATTGGTTTCCACTCTGTTTTGATCTTCATCAATGATGATATCAGTTCTTAAGTAAATATTTATAAAGATGAAACTACCAATATCTCCTATTTCAGTAACAAATCAATCAGAGTTGAGAAAGTAAACTTGGCTGCTGCACTTGAAACGGACCTAAAATCAGTGAATAAATCGGACAGGAAAAGCTTTTAAATTTTAATGATTAAAAAAAAGTCTTTCATTTAACGACCGCAGAGAAATTTTTCTGAATGCCATCAATTTGGCTGACGCCAGAATCCTGGAGATTAACCGACTAGTCTTTCTTAGTGTCATGGTTTCAAATGAAAATCTTTCTCAAGTTGAGCGACCTCCAGCTCAAATGTCTTTTGCCAGTATACTATATACTTAGTAGTTATAAAACATCATTTTTTAAAGCTTTAGATTTTATGCTTTCTTGTGTTTATGATGTTACACAGGACAGGATAAATGGTTATACATTCTGTTGTTCAATTATCCTAAACGGAGTGTAGAGAGATATAAGTTGTGTATTTCTCTTATGGCTATTGAAGAAACTACTAAGAATTATTAAGGCATAATTTGAAATTTGACTAGGCCGTTTATTTTATGTAGCGTGAGAATTATAAATACTTAAAACATTAGGGACATTATTTTAAAAGCAACTTGGTTATAGATTGTGCTTTTATTTTAATGCTTTCTCATTGAGCGCTATAATTATATGGTGATACAAATTTATAGTATTGTCTACTAATAATTCATATTTTTTTATCGTGTCACCCCAAGCAAGGCATTCCACTGCCACTATAGCGCATAGAGTGAATGGGTATAGGAAATGTCAGAAGGAGGGTGATAGACGACTTAGGATGTACATAGGAAGAGATTTCGAGAGAGTGGGTGTGAGTTAATGTGTCAGGAGGTGTCTATTGACCTTACATTTAAACTCCTGGAGGTTGTTGCTGTGGGGGAAGCAAGCATGCGGTAGGGAATTCCAAAGGCGGGAAGTGCGAGGAAAGAAACTGTTGGAGTGGAAATTGCGGTGACATTTCATCGGTTTAAATGTAAAAGGGTGGGACCTAGTTGCCAATCTAGTATCTCGTGCAAATTCACATCTAGGCGGTACCAGAGATTTAAGTTCGTCATAGCAGAAGCCATGAAAGTATTTATAGAAGAGGCACAGGGAAGCCACGTCACGCCTGTGAGAGAGATACTTCAGGCGGTCAGCCAAGTCGGTATCAATCACATTACAGATTCTTCGCTGTATTGTGTCAAGAACCTTGGGGAGAATAGAAGGGGCATCCGACCACATGTGGCAGCAGTTCTCAATACACGGGCGGATGGTGGATTTATATAATTGCAGGATAGATTCAGGTGGAAAGAATTTCCGGGCCCTGCACACAGAGCCGACTTTCATTGCTGCGGATTTAGCTATGGATTCGACGTAGTCATTCCACTTGAGGTCCGCTGAGAGTGTCAGGCCAAGCAGGCGTAGTGATTTACTCTCTGGGAGGCAAGCCTGTTCCATGCTAATGGGAGGTAGGTGCGGTTGTCTGTGGAAGTTAATTGACAGCAGCTACCTTGTGGAAGAATTGAATTTTACGGGCCATTTCGTACTCCAATCCACCACGCATTGGAGGTCCTTCTCAAGCTCGGCAGCGAGGATCGCCTTGTCACCTACACCAGATCTTTGATCGAGGCGAGAGTAAACTTTGGTATTATTGGCATAGATGCCTACTTCTGATCTTATGGTATCGGGGAGATCATTGATATAGATTAGAAAGAGCGTAGGACCTAGGATAGAAGGCCGGCATGCCATACTCTGTCGAATGCTTTAGAGATATCCAAGGCGACGGTTCGGGCTTCACCATTCTTGTCGAGAGCCTAGTATATATACTCGCTGATGGTCGTTAGCATGTTAGCAGTGGACCTGGTGAAGCGGAAGCCATACTGTTTGTCCGAGAGGAGCCCGTGGGCTGTGTGATGCTGAACGACCTCGGCATTGATAATGGCTTCGAACTCTTTGCCGAAGATCGGAAGAAGGCTGATGGGGCGGTAATTTGCGGGGTCCCAGGGTTCACCAGTGTTCTTGAATATTGGAACCACAGAATACTTCCAACAGGCAGGAAAGAAGGAGGAAGATGGGCAGAGGTTGTAGAGCTTAGAAAAGCTAGAGGAGAGTTCAGGGGCACAATTCTCCAAAATTATGACAAAGATTCCATCCCCACCACTCGCTTTCTGAGCGTCCAGTTTTGAGATTATGCTAGAAATCAGCGAGAGCGTGATGTGGACGTCATTCAATTGGGCCTCAGTTCTAGATGGGAAATCAGGTGTATAGATTCCAGACGAATCCACAATTGATCGAGAATCTATGGGCAAAGCATTCAGCCTTGTCCGGTGAGGAGGTGAGGACCTCAAACTCGTTTATTAGTGGGGGTAGTGAGGACTTACTCTTGCAAAGTACGTGTTTGTAGAGGAGCCAGCAGACTTTGGTAATGAACTTGGAGGGTGCTATGCGCTGCTTCATCCTGGCAGCAAACATCATCTTAGCTTCGTTAATTATCTTTTTACACTTATTAAGAGATGAGGCGAAAAAACGCCTGTTTTGGTCCGACACGTGGCTACGATAAAGCCGGAAAAGGTGATTCCGGTGGGCAATGGCAGCCGAGCAAGCGGGCTTGAACCAGGGAGACGAATTGGATTTAAGCTGAAATTTCCTGGCAGGGATGAATGCATCGATTCCAGCCTTAGCCTAGGAGGAGACCTCTGATGCACAGTCTTCGATGGGAAGACTAAAAACATTGTAGCCTGGGATTCGTCACGGAACGAATCCCAGGCTGCTCTTTGATAGCAATAGGATATTCTGTTTGTCTGGGTTTCTTGGGTAGGTGTGGAGTGGAACGAGATTTTGACAGAAACTACGGCGTGGTCAGAATTTCCGAGAGGGCAGAGCTGTCTGGTGGAGCAAGAATTTGGGGTGGAAGTGAAGCAGAGTTCTAGTAGCGTGTCCCTTCCGATAGGGCTATTGGAAACACGCGTGGGGAAGTCCACCACTTGCGTAAGGGATTGGGAGATCGAAAAATTAAAGGTGTAGACACCAGCAGGGTCGGTTACAGAGTTTTCCAGCCACTTAGTCTGGTGGGAGTTAAAGTCGCCAAACACGAAAATATGGGCAGATGGGCATATGGGTGCGAAGAAATGGCCTTGTCGAGATTGTCAGAGATGCTGTCTATCTTTCTGTTTCTCTCTCACATACAAACACTCTCAGTCTAACACACGAATTTCCACAACCAAAATTCATCTTTAGGTTTAAGTTTACAGACTTTTTCTTAAGTCTCTTTTAATTCTACGCTTCCAAAATCACCGACTTAAATCTGAAATTTTGTTTTATATTTAGTTATTTTTTCAGTAGGAGTAGATAATTTTGCCTATCGTTCACTTCACACTCTATTTTTATCTGTTCGTATATGTGCAAAATTTGATAAATTGACTCCTGTTTAATACTGAATTGCCTGTTCCTTGCAAAGTATTAGCCTTCTCTTTTACTTTCAGTAGCCCTTTACGGTTTAGCGAAATTATCAACTTGCTTGAGTGAATTCGATTTAATCTATTATATTATAAGTGAATATCACTCCATAAATTGCGTTATAAATACGTACAGAATTGTTTTTGTTTTTTCCAAATGAGAGTAGCCACATACTATTTCCAATGCGGCGTTACGTTTAACCGCAGTTTCCAATTCTTCTTTCTACTATTAAGTGCCGTGTTCTTTCAGAAAGTAAGCGATTCTTGGCTTTACACATCTTACTCTTCTTTGATAATCCTGTTATTTCTCCTAAACACTGTTCTGTCATCCATTTCTGTCAGCTCATCAAAAATGTCACGCCTGGTTTATTCTTGTCTCTCTTTCGCGCTATCTCTCTTGTGAGTATCTAATTCTTGAAGCGCTCCTTTCTCATTGCGTCTCCCAGAAATTCCCACTCTCTCTTCTTGATATTAAGTATAAGTTTTCTTTTTGGTTTCCATTCTCTTGAAAACCGAATCCTTGCTCACTTGTTCAGACTAGACTCTCCTCAGAATCTTTCTATTACTTCATTTCTTCCTTTAATTTTTGAGGAAATTGCCAAGCATTTGCTGGCATATAGTAGGACAGATATTACAGAACCGTCCACTACTCATACTGCTCGGCGTTTACATCAGTTTCCGATCGTTTTCCATTTACCCACGTTACATCCCGTTTAATTAACATAAAATTTAAAAAATACAATTATACCTAACTGTAAAACTTTATATGATATTGTTGTGCATTCTTTTTTAAAGAACTATACAATATAATAATAACGATTAAAAACAAACAGATGTGAGAGGAAAAGTGTAAGTATATTGAAATAAAGATATACAACCTGTACACGGTTAGTAGATTCAGGAATACTTCTTAGTGGAAGTAAAATATATACAAAAAAGTAAGTCTGGGTAATAAGTCTATATTCTTGCTGACCAACGAGCGGCGGTTGAACTGCTCTGACAAACACGAACTCTAACAACAACTACTCAACTGACAACTAAAGGCAGAATTATTTTTATACTTTGGAAGAGACCATAGAGTGTGTAAAAAGGGGCGATACCTTAACAGATATCAAGATAAATTGAAACGTCACTAAAAACAGTACTTACAAAACATGTGTCTGTATGCATGTTTGTGTATATATATATATATATATATATATATATATATATATATATATAAATGAATATGTTTGTGTGTGTGCGTGTGTGTGTGTTTGTTTGTGTATCTTTATTCTAACGATACTTACTCCTCCAAAAGTTTTGGTTCGATTTCAACACTTATCAATAATGACATGGAACTTTGATGTACGCAATTTTTTTTCCATTCAATTTCGTTACAGTAGAATTGACTGAAACTCTTAGAACTTAAATAATCTTCTCCTCCGAGACGCCTTCTGAGGATTTAACTAGAATCGGGTAATATACAGGGTTCGTAAAAAATCAACAACAAACGCAATTTAGAGCGGTCTTTGGCGCATTCTTATGCATTTTTTGAAGACGCTTCATTCAAACTCAAACAAAATCGAGTCACTGGTGGGTCAATGTCTGATGCCTTGAGATGCGAACAAAAATTTAAATAACACACATTTTGCGGCAAAGATTAACGGGAAATTTGTTTTTCAATTGATTTTTCTCTAAAACACTTTCTTGTATTCCAACAAAAATCCTCTTTTTTGTAACTTCTTCCTTATTCATATGCAATAAAAATTTCATATTTGCTTCAAGGTGTCAACTCCTCTAGCATTGCAGGGACAATGCAATAGAACCAATTTTTCCTGCGTCAAATTGCCATCGCATCATACTGCCGGCTCCCGTAACGCCTGTTCACGTTCTTCCAATTGTACGTGCATCATTCTCGTTTATTGACAAAACTGACTAAGCATGAATCATCTTTGACAAAAAATACAAAAACAAAAAAAAACAAAAAAATGATTACTCCGCATTTTTTTCAAATTACGCCTCACAGAAACGTCATACTGGAAATTCTTGCATACGTATTTGACCTTACCATTCTAACATAGTCACTGAAAAGCTCGAGCAACTCCGGTTTTTACAGTTAGTATGTGTGTGTGTGCGTGCGTGTGTGTGCGTGTGTTGTTGTTGTATGTAAATATATATATATATATATATATATATATATATATATATATATATATATAAACGATATTTTAATCAAGCCTATATAACACAATATTCGATTCATCGCAACAACCATATCTGCTCTGAAATATATCGTAATGACAACCATATGGTTGTTGTGATGAATCGAAAATTGTATTATATAGGCTTGATTAAAATCTCCTTTTCAGAATGGATGTCATTCGTGGTAGAGCGGTCTAAGACGTTGCCAGATCAAATAGTAGCTTCTCCTATGTACACAGGGGTCGCAGGTTCGAATCCTGCCGAATAACACACATTTTCGTAATAAAAAAAATATATGCATGTGTCTGTTCCTCTGTTCAGTTCCACCTATGCATTATCTTGTAATATTTTAAACAAGATGCTCAGTTCAATTTTGAAGATTTAATATGTAATTTTCAAACTTACTTTGTAATTATTTTATTCTACATTAACTTTTTAGTTTTTATTTTAAATTTAAATGAATATTCGCTAGTCAGTTAATACTGATTTCTATTTTAACCTAACATTAACAATAACGCCTTAATAATTTGTTTTTGAGGCACGTTGTCACCTTTGTTTTTTAAATTACCATTTACTTTTATTTTGATTACTCATCACAGGCTAGGTAACAATGTCTTTCCTTAAGAAGGGAGTTTAGATACTTTTGACCTTATTAAAAAAATTTCGCAATCAACACCATCATTTAACAAGACACAAGAAGTGTTGAAACAAAATAGCTAACTTTTGTGACGTTAGAACTTACTTACGTAATAAATTTTGAATTAATATAGTTTGCACTATTCTGTACTGACTTCGCTTTTTAAAAAATGTGTTATTTTTAATAAGGGAGTTTCATTCCATCCGTATCAACACTATATTTGTATCTATATATATAAATATGAGTGTGTATGCGCGTTTGCGAGTGTGTGCATGTATACATGCTGAAATGACATACGAAATTGAGAATGATGATCGATAATTACTAGAGTTCATATTTTTCTTACACTCTGTCACGCAATAGTGGCACATTATTTTCCGACACTGTAAGAATGTCCCACTGTGAATGTGAGCGTTCACTCGCAAGTATAATTATATCAATATTTTCTTTAAAAATCATTTCTTATGCTTCTTCAGCCTCATCCACTTTTTAAGCTGTTGCTAAATGATGTTGTTTTTTATATATTAATCAATATTTAAAAATTAAATTACCAACGTCGAAAAATCGATTTTCAGTCAGTTTTAGAAACGCTACAATTGAATTTTAATAAACAATTATTTTCTGTGTGCACAAAAGCTTTACACCCGCGGTGACGAATATCAATCAGTTTTGAACTTGAATGATTAAGAGAAATTTATTACATTATGCTGTAGAAATAATAAAGAGATGTCGAATAGTTTGGAATAAATAAATTAGGTTTGAGAGCTATTTTACGCATTTCCAATCACATTCCAATAAATTCACCTCGTACCGAATAAAGAATTGAACCAGAAAAAAATATTTACGTATTAACAAATAAGGATTTCACAATATCGAGATAGGAATATATTTGGTTGAAAATTACTCTGAACTTGCATGAAACTTGAATTGTGATAAACATTGAATAAATTGGCAATTTTGTTTAATATCTACTATCTGTGTAACACAATTTTTGTTCATGGGTAGCAACCGTTCTTTCATATTTCCTTTCGCGTAAAAGCATAAAAAATTATCAGTATTTCATGGAAATGCTTTTGAGACCAGGATAATAATTTTTCTTAAATTTACTTTTTTTCATCGCAAAAACTGTGAAAATTCCCGTTCCCGCAAATTCAGAGCAAAATAACATATAATTCAAAAGTAACATTTAGTTATATCAAGATTATACAAGAAAAATAAACAAAAATTAGAAGTAAATAGATTTTTGAATATTTGCGGTTATACTGTAATTTATTTACACGAGTTACTCCCTTCCATATATATATATATATATATATATATATATATATATTATCACATTATGTTAATGTTATACGATTATTTGTAACGGCGTTCAAAATTTACTATATCCTGGTGGAAGCACTTTACTTCTTCACCATTTTCTCAATGATTTTCCGTAGTAGAACATCAAAGATACGAACATTGAAATACATTTTACAGTTCATTTTACCGGAGTATATCACTGGAATTTCAGCAAGCCACGCAGTATTTTCGGCCTGGTGAGGCTCCTAAGCAAAGCTGGGACAAAGCGTTTCAACGATGCATTCTCCGTCCTTGTGAGTTTCTTGAAGTATTCATTACATGTTTTGATCTTCTTTGTGGTGAGACGAAGACAACGACTTTTAATTTTCCGTAGACATCTCAGCGACAAAGTTGACCGTCTCTACCAGAACCGCGTCAAATTATTTCAGAAACTCAATTAAATTCAGTGGAGGGTACAATAAATTCCACGATCTAATAGTGGCTTTTTTTGATGATGTTTCTTTTAACACTGAACGTAGTTCGCTCAGACCAGTCCGCCTCTGGTAGTGTACTGCAGTATCGCAGTGTCTCCAAAAAACAATGAAAGCACGTGGTAAAACAGCCTATGACACCCTTCAGGGAGATCACAATTTTAGGATCTCTGCTACTGTTCTTATTTCAGGACATATACTTTGAGCTTATTTCTGATGTACTTTTCTTTGAGCTGCACCAAGTTAAACAGAGGAAGAGATACATACATGTTTTTGTTATGAACTAGCAAAGATTTGAGTCTACTGTATGAGCTGTCGATGAGAAGGCACTGCGTAAAAAGGGATTCAAATTGTTTCGAGCACACATCTCAAACTTGCCCCTCACAAAGCGAGGGGAGGGGACGGAATCCCAATTATAGTCTTGAAGAAATGTACCCCTGAACTCTCCTCTGTCCTCTCAAAGCACTATAAATTCTGCCTATCTGATTCCTGCTTTCCTGCCTTTTGGAAGTCTTCCTCTGTATTTGCTATATTTAAGAATACTGTAAACACACGGACCCCGCTAATTACCGCCCTAATAGAATTTGTGAAATAAAAGTTTGCAAGTGTGAAGATTTTAAGCCAAAGTGTTATGGACCAGGTTAAGGTCGGAAAAGAACAACACGGCCACAAGAGTAGAAATAACAAATATGTATTTACAAGAAATCATAATACAAAATGTGTAAGGTGTTGGTATGACTGTCAGGCTTGTTTGGAGTGAACTACCACCAAATCGACTCTCTCTTTCTCTCTCTCTCTCTCTTTCTCTTGAGAGGCGTAGTATATATAGTGTTACGAAGAGTTCATTCTAGAATTTATTTTCACCGTTAAATTTCCACCTTTTATAGAAATGTATGTGATGTAATGGAATGTGATAAAAATCAGGTTTTGCTACCAAATTAAATTACAAATAATAGATCTTATTTTATAGTTTGTATTTTACGCTTAGAAGATATTGCATACACATGAACTTACCGCATGATAAAATACAATAATTACAGCAATAGCTTAAATACTTGGCAAAAAATCTATTAATTAATGTTACTGTTATATTTTAATATAAGGAATTAGGGATGTCTAAATATTTCAAGATTTATTTATTTACATAGTCCATAATCAATACTTTTTTTTTTAACCATTTCACCCCGAGCAAGGCGGAAATGCCAATTATGTGCGGGAGGCTACATAACTGTAAAAAGATTAATTAGAAGAGACCAGTTAAAAAAGAGCAATAGAAAGATGAGAATGCAGGTGTGATGACAGTTACATAGGTGGAGGGAAAGGGGAGGATATACGGGGTGGGGAGAGAGCTAGAATCCAGTTGTTAATAGATGAGTATTGACATTGCCTTTAAAATCTTGGAGGTTGTAGCCATTAGGAAAGCAAGAATATGGGAGAGAGTTCCACAGGCGGGAAGTGCGAGAGAAGAAGCTAATCGTTTCATTGAAAACAGTTACTAAAAACGGACTGTTTTTGAAAGTAAAGAAAATTCTAACTAACTCATACCATGACCAATTTACTATATAAAATCAAATTTAGATTTTGGCAAGAATTAGAGAATCTCAATTTAGGCAGGTAGATGCAATAAACGGTAGGTAAAATTTAAATTAAAAAAATGTCTCCAGAGCCCCATAGTAATTTTTTTTTCATTTAGGATAATCAAACATAAAGCTATTTAAGAGCATATTTTTTTATTTAAAAAATGAATGTAGAAAGGTACAGTTGGTACCGTCTTAGAAAAATTAAGAAGACATTTTATATAAAGATCTTTGAGAAATCTTTGAGGGTGTTTTCGTAGCTTTATCGGTAGAACATCTCTCGCGCAAAGTCAGAATTGCAGCGGAAAATCAATGCGACATTGACAAAAAGATATTTTCTTTTCAACCCGCTGTGTATACTAATTACATTCGAAAAAGAATGTGTGTTGTTGAGATACAATACAGCTAAAATTAAGATCAAAGAGTCATGCAGCCATATTTAATACTAATCGATAAAACTATTACACGTAACAGCGTCACCTTCAGTAGCTTTGGATATAAAAAACCGTTAGAGACAATTTTGTGAGAAAGAGTGCATTTTCTTGCTTTACACTAAATTTCATTAACCTTCTTTCATCCCGTTATCTGCTACATAAATCTGTTGAAGTATTTTACTTTCTCAAATCACTTGTGAATTTATGTTCTAGCTAACCAGTGTTAGTTCATTCAAATCACACTTTACATTACAAGAGAAATGATGTAGGCAAAAATCATTTAGAGTACAATGCAGGCGAAATCTACTTGATCAGCTGTAAATGCATTAACTGATATAAGGTAATAAAATTTACTGACATAATTTTCTACTGTAATACTAATATTTATTAGTTGTAATCTATTAGCAAATATATATTCCTGTACATGTCAGTAAGAACAATGATATATATATATATATATATATATATATATATATATATATATATATATATATATATATATATATATACCTGCTTGTTCATCATTTTGATTTCGGTTATTTTTAATATGCTTTCTATTTTTATGTTCACGAGATTACATGAGTTTCCCCGAAAGGTATGCTCTGTGGAAGAGTACACGTTCTTTCTTCTCTAATTATATATATATATATATATATATATATATAAGACAGATAATGATCCAATTATGAAATATAGACAGATAGATAGATAGATAGATAGATAGATAGATAGATAGATAGATAGATAGAATGATTTTGATCTGTCTTTGATAGATATCAAAATTGTTTAGCCAAACTGGCTATATATATACCACCTATTATCTGATATTGCATCAGTCTTTTACTTTTACATGTGTAGATATCCGACTTTTAAATGTTTATAGATGTGTACATGATAACTTGAACTAAACATTTGCAATATACTTAAGTGTATCGTTTTACCTGTGGGGTTTTATCAATGCATATGTGTATATGAGCGATATTTGTGGGAACAGGAGTATTAAATCTGTAAATCTATATAAGCTACATATATTTATCTAAATTACATTTAAATATTTCAGTTTTATACATAGTTATATCTATCTATCTACTAGTCTCTTCACATCTATCTATCTATCTATCTATCTATCTATCATTTTCAAGATGTGTGGGTTAATTCTATTATATTGTTTCATGTGATCTTAACATCTCTTTCTTTTGACGACACAAACAATATATATATAGTTCAAATGTATTGTTTATCCGTGCTCTTTCGGCCATTTTCGAGGATGAAAGAAATTTCATGTCTAGCAGAATATAAAAGTAGTTAGGTATAATGTGGCGTATTGATATGTGTTATGTACTGAACACAGCATGTTGTTAGCGTGTCTTTAGTTGATGTTGGTGCGACTTAGGTCTTTTGTTTTTATTAATTAATATTTAATAATTATTTTTAATTTTTTTTTGCATGTGGATTATGCTACAATATTTGTGCTGTCCACAACTATGTTCCGAAAAGATTTTGTAAATCTCTGTGTATGTTTAAAAAAGATCTAATAGAGCTCATTTGGCAGCGATGTAGCAACAGTTTTTGGGCTATTTTTATATTTTCATATAATTATGCATGAAATTAGCATAAATCATCATGTTATTTGAAGCAAATTGAATAAAGATCATAAACCTTATACCATGTCTGTCATCTTTAATATATATATATATATATATATATATATATATATATATATATATATATATATATATATATATTGTGTCATGGATATGTGTTTTTTTATGTAACTTTGCTTCAAAGAACATGATACTTGATGCTTATTTCAGAAATATCCACAGGTTGCTTTACTGTGGTTTTGACACTTTCAGATTCGTCAGACGATTTTTTTGAAATGGTTAGAGGTTTATAATTTCATAGCTAGAAATTCAAGGTGGGAGAGTTGTTTTTCGAAATCTATTAAAGAGGTTGGAAAATATTTCATATTGTGTCTACCGCCGGACATTTTTTCGGATATTTCATTTAATAGCATTTGTTGTTTAGGAAATAATACAAACGTCAATTTTTCTTCTTGACACATTCGGCACATATCACCATTGTTGCAGGTCTTCTCTTTTTCTTTTATATGTCACGTGGTAAATTCTAAAATTTGTTCTTTTAATTGTGATACAAACTTGGCTAGTTTGCTGCTATTTTTAAGTTTTTTTAGTTTGAATGCGTCCTTGTATTTATTCCTTTGGGTTTTATAACTGCTACTAAATATATTTTATAATTTCATTCTTCTCTGTTGATGACATTTTCGGTTTCACAATCTTTTTAGGCGGACATTTTTCTTTATCCCTGCAGTTACATTTTTCATTAACCGTATTCTGCCGTACGTTGCTTTGCCTCTCTATGTGATTTTTTAAATTAGAAGTACATGCCTAACTTTCTTTAACCGTATTTCTAATAAATATTTTGTGTTCCTTGGAGCATTTGATAATTTTTTTAAGTAGGTCAAAAAATATTTTCCACTAATTTGGATTTTACTTCTAAATTAAAGGTGGATTAAACCAAATGATATTACGCTTTCTCTTATTCGTTCTTTTTATTTATTTAATAGGGTTTTTTCTTTAATTTGTTTTTGTATCTATTTTCTCATGAAGATTTTCATTAACTTTTTTCTCTGATCAAAGATAGGTTTATAAGACGAAAATTTTGACATTCTTTTTTCTAAACATTTAGGGATATGATCGATTTTATTAGCGGGATGGTTTGTTTGGTTTTATATTTAGCATAATTTTGTGTTTGGATCATGAATAGAGACAAGGTGCCAGTTTGTAAATTTAGTTCCGCGTCAAAATATTAGGCAACATTTTCAATTCATTTTGACATCAAGTTTGAAATTGATACTTGTGAATATTATAAAAAAATTTCTTACTTTGTCATTTGTTCTTTTGCTGTCCAGCAGTGATATCTATCCGTCATCTCTATCTATTCCAAAGTAACCTACCTACTTACTTTGTTCATGTTTTCGTAAGGTAAATAAACCCATTAACTCGGAAACCTCTGTTCCATAAAATGAATCTCCTGGTACGTAAGGGACGCCTTTTTAAAATATTTTTAATTCATAATTCGCCATTGTTAAACAGCACGGATTTGCAGCAATGTATAATTATTTTTTATGTACTTCGATGTTACATTTGTAGAGTCTTTAGCAAACTCTAGATTTAAAGTAATCCATTTATTCAGAAATTGTCGGGTAATTTTTTAAAATTTCATATTTCATGAGACCTTTTTAAAAATTTTACTTTGGCCAAAAAGTATATTCAAACGAGTTTTTCAATTGGTTATTTGCGTTGCAATTGTAAATGTATCAATTCTAAATGTATCAAGCATAATTTTTAGAATTTCATAGCCTATTTTTTCTTAATTCAGTTTCTCCTGGGAATGGAACGGTTTTAGGGAAGTTATTTTAAGCTTCTTTATGGTCAGGAATACCTGCTTGCTGTTTAGTATTGCGACAAGGTCATTTACAACAGGTTTATATATGTTTTTTTTTTATCTTTTCATATATGTTACCTATGATGAGGTTTGGTGTCTTTTTATAAGATTTGGTAATTTCTTCGTTTATTCCATTCTTGTATTCCTTCGTTCTTATTGTGCATAAATTTCTTGCATTTTAGATCCACATTTTTATGTATAATATTTGCCTGAAAGTTTCTAGTGAAAAGACTTTGGTCTTGTGCTGCAATAATAAAGCCTTCAGTCTCAGAAGCACGTAACCATAGATGAATATTAACTTTATCAACATTGGATTTATTTGCACGTCCTGGATATTGGCCATGCCGAGGTTTGTCTTGCCAGCGTTGTTTCATCTCTTCAAGAGCTTTATCATTGGGTTTCATTTTCATATTTTTTGCCGCAATAGTTGGTTCTTCTCTTCTGTTTTGCTTTTCTACAGTATCTACCAAATGTAATTCTTGCTTGTATTTACTATCTTCTTTTATTATTGAATATTTTTTCTTTCTTTCTTCATGTTGTTTGAATAATTGTATCACCAAGTCCTTTGTTGTTTCTATGTATGTTAGTAAGCCAATAGTTGTTGTCTTGTATGACAATCTCTAGTTGAATAAGACTTCTTCCAACTTCTTTACGGGGTATGTATCGACGGTCTATATCAGCCTTTGGATGATGCATCATTTGCTATGAAAGAAGCTTTCTTGTTTTAGAATCCATTCGTCTGGTATCGTTTAGAGTTCAGTTTAAAAGTTAAACTATATTCGACAACTGAGAATGCAAGGCTATTAATGGCCATAGTTCTGTTCTGAGAATTCAATTCATTTTTTAAATCAATCTTAGCCTTCTATTTTACTCTTTACGCACTATTACTTTCATTTTTTTATGGTGAATTTTTCATTCTCATTTACACCTGGTATTTATATGCTTCTTCTGGATTTAATTCTTTAAGTGTTACAGCAAGGTCTATTATTATTATTATGTCATTTCTCATCATATTTCGATTTCTGCTTTGGTCACACTATCAACCAAGTCTTCGGGGAGATCTAAGGCAGGTAGTGGCGTTTTGTTATGGCTCCATTTCATGTTTTTCTATCTTCCCTATCATCCCAAGCATTACATAGATATGGTTCTTGGCTTCTGTTTTGCTTTTCTACAGAATCTACTAACTGTAAATCTTGTTTGTATTTACTGCCTTCTTTTATTATTGAATATTTTTTCTTTCTTTCTTCATGTTGCCTTACTAATTGTATCATCCAATCCTTCGTTGTTTCTATGTATGTTAGTAGGCCAATAGTTGTTGTCTTGTATGACAATTCCAGCTGAATACGACCTCTTCCACCTTCTTTACGGGGTATGTATAGACGGTCTACATCAGCCTTTGGATGATGCATCTTATGCTTAGAAAGAAGCTTTCTTGTTTTAGCATCCATTCGCCTGATGTCGTTTAGAGTCCAGTTTAAGATGTTAAAGCTATATTGGACAACTGGGATTGCAAGGCTATTAATGGCCATAACTCTGTTCTCTGAATTTAATTCAGTTTTAAATATCATTCGTAGCCTTCTATAATATTCTTTACGCACTATTTCCTTCATTTTTTTATGGTGAATGTTTTCCCTCTCATTTACACCTAGGTATTTATAAGCTTGTTCTGGTTTCAATTCTTTTATTGTTACAGCAGGGTCTAAGCTAATTGAGGATGTTTCTTGTATTGATCCACGTAAAACTGTAGCTTTAGCACATTTATTCAAATTAAATTTCATTCCAATGTCTTCGCTGAAACATTTTACAGTTTGCAGAAGACCTTCCAGCTCATTATCATTCTAAGCATATAACTTTAAGTCATCCATGTAAAATAGATGGCTTATTTTCTTTTGGCCTATTATATAACCACATTCTGTCTTATTAAGTTGACTGGTTATTGCTATTAATGATATGCAGAATAGTAAGGGGATAAAGAATCACCTTGAAATATACCTCTTTTGATGTTTATTTCATCAGACTTATAGGTTCCATTTATGTCCATATGCATGGGCTTGGTGTATATGTCAGCGAACAACTCCCCCTAGTCAGGGTCACATCTCTTGAATCCCTTGATCATTCCTGCATATGCTTCCGTCTCTCACTTCTAAGCTCGGTTAGCTATCTCTTCTTCCTCTACCGCTCCCCCTCCTCCTCTGACTGTACGTTACTTGATTGCATCTCTAATAACATCGACAGGGCCATTTCTTCTCACCCATCTGCCCATATATTTGTGTTTGGCGATTTTAACGCCCACCACACCAAGTGGCTTGAAAACTCAGCCACCGACCTTGCTGGGATCCGCACCATGCACTTTTCAATAGCCCAAGCTCTAACGCAAGTGGTGGACTTCCCCACGCGTTTCTCTAAAAACCCTAACGGAAGGGACTCTTTACTCGACCTTTGATTTACCTTCATCCCAGACTCCTGCACTACCAGGCAACTCTGCCCCCTTGGAAACTCTGACCACGCCGTAGTCTCCGTAAACATATCAATCCGCACTAACTCTTCCCAAGAAAACCAGACCAGCAGAATATCATACTGCTACCAAAGAGCCGACTGGGACTCGTTCAGGGACTTCCTCTGCGACGTCCCCTAGAACAACGTCTTTGATCTTCCTGTCGAAGACTGTGCCTCCGAAGTCTCCTCTTGGGTTAAGGCTGGCATCGATGCTTTTATCCCTGCCAGAAAATTCCAACTAAAACCTAATTCATCCCCCTGGTTCTCACCCGCTTGCTCGGCCGCTATTGCCCACCGGAACCATTTCTTCCGGCTCTATCGAAGCTGCTCGTCGAACCAAAACAGGCACCTTTTCACCTCAGCACGGAACAAGTGTAAAAAAGTACTGAACGAGGCCAAGAGGGCGTTTGCTACCAGAATTAGGCAACGCATAGCATCCTCTAAGTTTGGCTCCAAAGATTACTGGCGTCTCTGCAAAAGCGTGCTCAGCAGGAACAAGACTTCAATACCCCCACTAATCAATGAATTTGAAGTTCTCACCTCCCCAGCCGACAAGGCTGAATGCTTTGCCCGTAAATTCTCAACCAATTCGACACTGGACTCGTTAGGAATACCTACACCAGACTTCCCACCCAGAACTAATGCTCAACTAAATAACGTCCTCATCTCGCCCTCGCTGGTCGCCAAGATAATTGCGCAACTTGACCCACACAAAGCGAGCGGCGGTGACGGAATCCCAGTCATAGTACTGAAGAAATGTGCCCCAGAACTCTCCTCTGTCCTCTCTAAACTCTATAACCTCTGCCTATCTGCTTCCTGCTTTCCTGCCTGTTGGAAGTCCTCCTGCGTAGTACCTATATTTAAGAATTCTGGCGAACCCTCAGACCCCGCCAATTACCGTCCTATTAGTCTCCTTCCAATCTTTGGCAAAGTTTTCGAAGCCATTATCAACGCCGAGGTGATTCAGCACCTTATGACCAACGGGCTTCTCTCTGACAAACAGTATGGGTTTCGCTTCACCAGGTCTACTGCTGATATGCTAACGACCATTACCGAGTACATATACCAGGCACTCGACAAGAATGGTGAAGCCCGAACCGTTGCCTTGGATATCTCCAAAGCATTCGACAGGGTCTGGCATGCTGGCCTCTTGTGCAAACTGCGAAGCTATGGGATAACTGGACATCTGTTTGACCTCATCCAGTCCTTCCTCTCTAACCGCACATTAAAGGTGGTATTAAATGGGCATGCCTCCCAAAACTACCAGACGAACGCGGGCGTCCCTCAAGGTTCTATCCTAGGTCCCACGCTATATCTGATCTACATTAATGATCTCCCCGACACCATTAGATCCCAAGTTGGCATGTATGCCGACGACACAACAATCTACTCCCGCATCGATCAGAAACCAGGTCTGGACGACAAAGTGAACCTCGCTGCCGCACTGGAAAGGGACCTCCAATCCGTAGTGACCTGGGGTAGGAAATGGTTGGTAAATTTCAATGCCTCCAAAACAAAGCTGTTATCAACTAACCACCATAGACTATCGCATCTACCTCCCATTAGCATGGGACAGGCTAGCCTCCCAGAGAGTAAAATACTACGCCTCCTTGGCCTTACACTCTCGGCGGACCTCAAATGGAATGACTATATTGAATCCATTGCCAAATCTGCTGCTATGAAAGTCGGCTCTCTGTGCAGGGCCCGGAAATTTTTCCCACCTGAAACTATTCTGCACATATACAAATCTACCATCCGCCCGTGTATTGAATATTGCTGCCATATCTGGTCGGGTGCCCCTGCTGCTCTCCTTGGGCTTCTTGACAAAATACAAAGGAGGATCTGTAACGTGGTTGATACTGACTTGGCAGACCGGCTGCAGCCGCTCTCACACCGGCGTGATGTAGCTTCCCTGTGCCTCTTCTACAAGTACTTTCATGGCTTCTGCTCCGATGAGCTTAGATCACTTGTGCCGCCCAAGCACGAATTTACACGAGATACTAGATTAGCAACTAGGTCCCACAGTTAAACAAATAAGATGTAACCGTAAATTCCACTCCAACAGCTTCTTTTCTCGCGCTTCCCGCCTGTGGAACTCCCTTCCACAAGTCTGCTTTCCCGACAGTTACAATCTCCAGGTGTTTAAATGTAGGGTCAATAGACACCTCCTATCACACTAACTCCCAACTATTCTCACAACACTCTCATCTACCCAACCCTCATTCTCGGTATCCTCACCCGCCTATCACCCACCCTCTGTTATTTCCTATATTTAACCAGCCTTTCTCCACTCTACGTAGCCCCCTGCACAGTAGTGGCAGTGACATGCCTTGCTCGGGGTGAAACGCTTATAAAAAAAAAATATGATTGAGGTAAAGGGTTGTTTTCCATATAGACATGCACTTGATGAAATTGATGATGACGGGCGATATCTTGTATATATTTAAAGTCTTTAAAATCCAGGAATGTGGCACACTATCGTATGCCTTTCGATAATCTATCCAGGCTGTACTAAGATTTTTTTTTGTACTGTAGCAGTTTTCCAGGATCATTTTGTTAATTAGCAATTGGTCTTTACATCCATAACAGCCACGTTTGCACCCTTTTTGTTCAAGCGGTATCATGTCATTTCTTTCTAAGAATAAATATGTCTGTTTTGGTAAAATAGATGTTAATAGTTTATATGTTGTCGGAAGACATGTAATTGGTCTGTAGTTTTTCGGGTTGTTTGTGTCACCATTCTTGGGTAGAAGAAATGTAATTCCTTTGGTCATCCATGCAGGAATTTTAGTGGGATCGTCAATCATTTCTTGAAGTTCTTTGGCTATTTTTTTATGTGCTGTATTTAAATAATATAGCCAAAAGTTAGGAATTTTATCTATACCTGGGAATTTCCAATTGTGTGCTTTTTTTAGTGCAAATTTAACATCATCTTCTGTAATTCCAGACCATGTCTGTTCTGGTTTATTTTTCATTCGTTCTATCTCTTGCGCAATCCAATGTACTTCCTTGCTATGTTCTTTAGGGCAAGCCCATATCTTTTCCCAGAACTGTGTGACTTCTTCTATTCTGGGGGGGCTGTCACTTCAATTCTTTTTTTACCTATGTCCCTGTAAAATCTCTTTCTATCAGTTAGGAAAATCTTGTTTTCTCCGTAAAATCTTGCTCTTTTCATGTAGCGTCTTATTCTTTGTGCCTTCAGTTGGATCTTTTGCTTTATTTTTTCTTTATTTGATAAGACTTCATTTTCATTCCTAATGTTATATTTTCTTTCGGCTCTTCTGCTTTTCCTAGTTCTTACATTTATTCCTCTACTCAGTTCATCCAGTACTGATAGATCACTTCTAAGTTGTTCGATTTCTTTTTCTATTTTTCTTTTCCAAGTGGATGTTCATGTCTGCGAGACTGCCTTGTTTTTATTTTGATATTCAATTTTTTTGTTGCTGCTATTGCTGATGCATATATTACTTCGTTGAGATTTGTATGAGTGTCTTCATCGAGTATTAATTTCAATGTTGCATTGTAGAGTTTAATAGTTCGGAGGTTATGTTTTGCTGGTTGTAATTTTGGGAGCTATTCTCGTTCCTCCATTGTAATATTTTGTATTTGACTTATATGGTTCTTTATTTCTATCTTGGCTTCCTATATATTGTTCTTATTTTCCGTCAAAAAATTATCTTCGATGTGTTCAGAACTCGTTTTATTTTCGTCTTTTAACTGACTCAGATCACACCTTTCCATCACTTTTAAACTTACAGCATTATCTTCGCAGTGATTTGCGTGTTTCACGGTTTCTAAATTATGACCTGTGGCTTGTTTAATGTTATTACTTTTTATTTCTGATTCTGATTCCGGTTCCTTTTCATATTTTGTTGATTCGTCTCTTGTTACAATTCTTTTAATTTCATTAATTTCAGCCTCTGTCAGTCGGTTATAACGAATAATGTACCTACGTATGTTGGCTAATTTATTTTAGTCAATATACTTTCTATTTGCTTGACCAACTTTTTCACGCCAAATGTCATATGTTTGGCGAGTAATGTTTTTTTGAGGTTTGAATAACGCTTCATGAAATGCAGTCATAACGACTTTGTACTCCTCACGAGACCATTTTATTTTTTCTTTCTTTAAATATACGGTTGTAGATCTAGCTGGAGAATTTTCAGGACCATCATTAGGATTATCCTGGTTGTGGGGATTCATTCTTTGTGTAGGAGTTTGTACCTATGGCAGATTTTTCGACCTCAGGTAGGTTCCCTCCTGAAGGACGGGCTCCCTGTTTATCCACTGGAAGCGCCATACTGGACTTTTTATTTCTATTTGTATTTTTCATGTTTTTCCCACGAGTGACGCACGGGTCCAAAAGTCCACCCAAAGTTGCCCGGCACGTTGGGTAACGGTCTTTTACAAACAGGGTCCAGAAGCCTGTAGGGGATCGTTTGTGACCTCATAACGCAGAAGCCATTCACTCCTCGGCACGATTAACACCTTGAGTTGCGGGTTGTTGTTCGGAGTTTTCCTTCTCCTAAATGGGCTGCCAAGCGACATCTGACATAGACGCTGGTTAAAAAAAAAAAAAAAAAAAAAAAAAAAAACATCAATACTAGAGTATTTTGTTAAAAAAACCCAACATTTTTTGAAATATCGACAGCTAAAGGAAATATAATACGGATGATTTTATTTAGGTTCACTTAAAGAACAAACAGATAGATTAAAATAAAACAGAATTTCATAAAAAAAAAAATAATCAATAATATCTAATGAAAAAATCATGTTTATATTAAATCAGAATTTCATATTGAGAAAAAGAAAAATTCAAAGAGAGAGACGCTGGTTGAAAAAACAAACAAACTTGGACGTAACGACCGTTCAACGGAAAAAAAAAACATCACTGCACTTAGAGAGTATTGTTAAAAAAAAAAATTGTTGCTACCATCAATAGTCCTTGCAATAAAAAAAAAAATTAAAATTTTTTAATAGGAAAGAAAAAGTGGACATATCTTTGAATTTACTACCGTAAAATTTAAAAATAATTTGTTCGCCCACTGTATTCTGTGTTATTCTTTCATTAAATCCAACGAGAATAAGATTATCGAAAAATAAATAAATATATAAAATGAACGAACAAATATAAATAAATTATTACATATTCCTTCTAAGAAAGAATATCGTAGATCGAACAGTTTTTTAATTGTTTTTCGTCGTATCTTTTTCTTTGTCTTGCTTTAGAAAACTAGTTAATAAATCTATTTAAGGATCATTTAAAGAAGAAACATACAATTTAAATTATATACGAAGAAAAAAATTAATGTTTATGTTTAAAATAGTGAAATTAAAAATTAATGTTTACCTTTAAAAAAAAAAAATTAAATTTTTTAATAGGATAGAAAAAGTGGACATACCTTTGAGTTTACTACAGTAAAATTTAAAAATAATAATTTGTTCGCCCACTGTATTCTGTTTTATTCTTTCATTAAATCCAACGAGAATAAGATTATCGAAGAATAAATGAATATATAAAATGAACGAACAAATATAAATAAATTATTTCATATTCTTTCTAAGAAAGAATATCGTAGATCGAACAGTTTTTTAATTGTTTTTCGTCGTATTTTTTTCGTAGTCTTGCTTTAGAAAACTAGTTAATAAATCTATTTAAGGATCATATAAAGAAGAAACATACAATTTAAATTATATACGAAGAAAAAAGTAATGCTTATGTTTAAAATAGTGAAATTAAAAATGAATGTTTACGTAAAAAAACAAAAAAACAAATAAACGTTACGTTTTCAGGAGCCTCAGAAAAGCACGTCATTCCCGTTGTAATTCCAATCGCGTTATTTTTAATTTAATTTAATTTTATTTTATTTTTTTTATTTTATTTTATTTTATTATTATTATTATTATTATGATTATTATTATTATTATTATTATTATTATTATTATTATCTGTTATTAAGTTTTTAAACAACATTGTGTCTGTTAAGTCAATGATATTTTTTACAAAGTTGATTAGTTCTTTAATTTCAGGTGGATAACAACTGGTTTTAAACTTGAGTTTAAAAGTTTTTTTGATTTTCCTTGTCACTTAAGTATTTTGTAAAGAAAATAGTACCTTTCATATCATTATGGCGAGGAATATTGCGATTATGTGTAATTAATTTAGCATGTATTTCTTTCCGTTAGAAATAGGTATTTTCTGTAAATACGGTATTATGAATTCCTTTATTGTCGATTTTTTTCAAGTATTTAAGAATTGTACCGGGATAGTATCATTCGAATATAGCCGGTTATTTTATTTCGATTTTTGAAAATTGTGGGCGTTAAAATACACTGGTAATAACAGTGCTCAATTTTAGAAAAAAGCAAATTACTGAATAGTTACCAGTCAGATTTAAAATAAATTAAACGAGTAAACTGTTGTACTACACAGTTCTGAATTGATGTTTGAAGGAAGATGAAAATTCATCATGGAGAACGTTTAGACATGTAGGTATACCTAAATGTCTAAAATATCAAAAAATATATGCGTGTAATTGTAAGACAGTACAAATGCAAAGTATCAGAAAACAAAACAAACAATGATTAGGAATGCAAATTGGAGATATCAAAATCAAGCATGCAAAATACAAAAAATAAGTGCTTGAATAGAGTAAAATCTTTCTAAAGGTAAGTAAAATGTTCACAAATCAGAAATCGTTGAGAGTTAAGAGAAAAGATGATAATTATTGGGATTCCTATATCGCCGTAAATCTTGGACTATTTTAACATATACAAAGATATTTGAATCAACATAAATGCGTTTATAATGAAGTATATGAAGAACCTCAGAGATTAACATGTGCGTAAGAAGGATTCTTTGCTATTGAGCAAAGATAAAATACTTAGAATGAGAAAAAAACTGGAATGTGTAATATACATGCTGAGGAAAAATGAATTTAAGTGTTAGACACTCATGGGATAAATGGATTCAATCTAGAAAGTGAAAAGCAGAGAACATCTTACCTAACGAGCTTGAGTAATTGTTTGCCAGAATAGAGATTAGATGAGATAAAATAACAGTAAAAACCTATAAAGATTACGTGTAAAAAGGAGCCCTGAATAAAGAGAAACTTATGATTGTGCGCGCCAGCATGAAAAAAAAAATCATTTTTCTGCGATTTTGCAGGATCGAGGTGTGGAAGTATCAGCAGCAATTAGTAAATGCGCCAACATGTCCTGCATAAATATATATATATAGATCAATAAATATATATATGGATATACATGAAAGTACACGTATGTATGTAAATATATTTTTGTGTAATAAAACAGTGCTCGATGTAATATAACTGAGCTATAAAGTAGTTTTCAGTAAATGCACATATTATCCTACTTCTTTTGCACGACTCGAAGTTTCAGGCACTATGCAGCATGATGATTGCATAGTTCATAAAACTCATTGTCGTGTTATAAACGTAGTATGTATATATATATATATATATATATATATATATATATATATATATATTTATATGTGTATATATATATACATATATATATATATATATATATATATATATATATATATTCTCGTTATTCTAAAATGTTACTGCGTGAATAAACACAAAACAGAGGTTGCAAGTAATAGTACAAGACTTCCACGCTCCTTGAAGTAAATGCAGAGTATTTATTAGCTAGTCAGTATAATAACTCTCCTCTACCATATTACTGTCAACGTATTGAAGTGTAGAGGAACATACCGTTACTATATATAGTTATACAAAACACACACACACACACACACACACACACACACACACATATATATATATATATATATATATGGGCAGCAATCTTTCATTTAAACATGTTCGTTAAAAAAAAAACCGACAAGTGAGAATTTCAGCTTTTTCACAGGCCGATTTAAAATGTTGTTATTTTCCCGTGTTGTTATTTACTTATGTTTGACTGTAATGTAATTTTTCGTTTTAGTGGGTTATTTTTGTTTTTTGAAAAGTGAGTTCTTTAAAACTGTCATGACGCGTGCAGAGGGCATCATTTTAGCATCTGTCTATTTTAACGAAAAATCTTTCAAAATTTTATTTTCATTGTTAAAGTGGTGTACGGTTGATGTTAGAGGAAAATTATTCGAAATATAATGCCTCTTTTACAGCTAATTTCTTTTGTTATTTTGATTTAAATAGTATTTTTATACTTTCAGCCAAAATTCTCTGAGAGTTCTTGTAAGTTATAGGTTAGTAAATGATTTTTCTTGCAATATTATTACTAGATAGATGGCATGTAAGGCGTCATCTCCAGGAAGTATTAGTATGTTTAATATAGGGAAGCGATTTATGACAAGAAAGAATCTTGTATAGGGTATTGAAATATATACACTATATTTCTATCGCTAGTTAGAGATTTGATAGTTTTATTATTTGAAACAACAAGCTTTGCTGATTTCCATTTTCTGTAAGAAATTCTAAATTCTACAGGTTTTTGAAGATTTACGAAAAAAAACTTGGTTTAATAAATTTTCTTACAATAAATTTTCCCTGTATATAATCAACGTGCATTTGGCTACAATAACATATAATGTTTTCTTGCGTGTTATTCTTAATGATAGCGTCATGTATTATTTGTAAGAGTAACTTTATTTATTTAACAACTATGTAGTTGTGAAAGTTATTGTTGACTAGTGTTTAGTTTATGCGCTTTAATTCACTCACAAATAGAAGAATATATATATATATATATATACAAGTATAGTGTTCATATCGTTTGAATAATATTCTGTATCCAAAGTAACACTATTCTTAAAAAGTGCTCAATACAAAGTAGAGCTAATCATATTTATTCAGAAATTATAACAAATATTTCGTAATATCACTACAAAAGTAGCTATTTTATTTCGACACTTCTAGTGTAGAACAATCAGAAAAAAGTAAATTCTAATTTAAAGATTATGTGAGGAAACTCAAAAATAGTTTTGGGTGCATTAGTGCTAATATTTGACTAAATTGAGATCAGCATCATTAACTGACTATTAAATTCACTTTAGTCTTATTGCAAATTTTTAAAAAAATCCCTAATTTAAAAATTATTTAGATTTAGAAAGTTATTCATATATTAAACGAGGAAAAAATGAACGCAAACACATAAATACACCTACAAACATCTACACATAGACAGATAGACTTGTATACACGCATACACTGGCAAACAGATATATACATACAGATTAATATACGCACGCATATATACATACAAAAATTTCAACATCTTCTTTTATCGACTTGTCAATTTGTCTGTTAAATTTTAAAGTTCGATTTGGAAACAGGCCGACCCACCACAATATTGGATATACGTAAGAGCAAATTTGTAACATGACTAGCCTTGAATGAATGAAGTCATGGCAGACACAATCATAATTAAGTGCATGAACATGTAAATATAATTAGGTATATACTCACGCAAATACAAAAGCTAAAGACAAAATCGTACACAACTAAAAACTCCACAGATCATTATATAAAAATATATAACGACATACATGAAAATACTTGTACCAAATTTCTGGAATCAAAGTCGATAGATACACTATATACCAATCAAATACATATGCATGTACACAACGTCACATATATGCATATATATAACAATCCCCGTGGCTCGACCATCGGTGCTCACACAAGCATAACTGCATGTGATCAATATTGGTCTTTCTCTATTATATATATATATATATATGAACAAAGTTTTTGTCAATTTAACAGAGCAGATATATATATATATATATATATATATATATATATATATATATAGTTGTCAGTCCGTAAACGGTGAGGATAATCCAACAAGATTTCCTTAATATAAATTATTAATAGGTAAATCCATATAGAGAGCTCAATGGGTGTTAACCAGAGCGATATGAAAATTATAAAGGAAAACTCAACACGGCATATTAGTTATAAACTCTAGTTCATTTAATTAGCTCATGTCTTCAGACTCTTTTACAATATTTCCGCCATCTGGCAAAAAATTCTGCAGGAATGAACATTTTCTTAAAATGAAGAGAGAACATCATCGAAATAATAATAATAAACATAAGATTACAAACAAGTAAATAAATAACAATAAATGTAAGGGGAAGGAGATAGAAAGAAGAGAGAGTCCAGTTCCAAATATGGGTAGTATCCGTTTGAAGTTATTCTGACCGTCTAAGCTGGCATGACCTCTGAAAAAAACAATTCCCCTGACTTTACGCGTCTATTTGACACCATCAGGTCAACCCACTTACTTATACTAACTTTTATCCACATATACCTATGTGTACATTCCCACATATACTTACCCTTTGATATATATATATATCGGTGTTACTCTTCATTTCGTTTAATTTATTTTCAATTGATTTTTCTCCTGAGGAGATTTAGTACGGAAGTCATTTCGAGCTAACAAAACTTTACTTGCATTTGAAATAGTATAGCCATTTTGTACATCAAAATATCTGGTGTGTGTATATATATATATATTGACTGCCGTCTCTCTTTAATCCAGTCTTCATTAAAACTGACAAAATTGTGATGTTTAAGTATTTATGTAATTTTGTTATAGTGATTTTATGAATTTTCTTTTGTTTTTATGCACCGGGTACTAGGATTATAGAATAAATGTTTCATAGTACTAAGCAAAAATCGTTGCCCTTTTTCGTTATTAATCTACTCATGTCACATTCTCATAAGTATCTATCAATATCTCATATCCTTAGCATGGAGAAAAGGGTTAACGTGTTACGATGTGGCATAAAAATATTAATAAAGAATAAGGGCAAGGATTTCACTTAGAACTATCAAAATTCAAACAATTATCACAGTGTCAGATGCATGAATAATCAGAAAAATTCATTAGATCACAATTACACTATTAAATAAGAATTTAACCATCACATCTTTGTCAATTTTAATGAAACCTTGATTAAAGAGAAACTACGGCTTAAATATAATATATATAATTTACCGGCAGAAGAATTGTGCAATATCACTAAGTTTTTAGTTTTTGTGAATATTTTATTTTAATTATCACTCACTAGTTATTTTCAAATGATTTTCCCTCCCACTGATATATATATATATTGTCGTGCTTTTCATTTTACTTTTCATTTTCTTTCTTTTCTTTCTTTCATTTTTTATTTTACTTGTTTTTAAAATAGTATATATAAGCGCATTTGTGGTCAGGAGAAAATTATAAAGACGGACGCTGATGATGGTTCCCCTGAAATAGGCCCAAACTTCCGATTTACCATGAAATAAGGTGTCTTGCTAAATTTGTAAGCCGGCATTAATATTTCCATTCCAGCTAGAAAAATTAAACCATGTTTTTTTCCTTGGTTCTCTCTTAACTGCTCGGCCCTTATAGGCGCTAATTCGTCTCTACTCGTAAGAAATGCCCAAAAGGATACTAATATGTTTGTTGATAGAATGAAGCAAGGAATAGCATCTCGTAACTTTGGTTTCAAAGATTACTGACTGCGCTTCATAAGTTTACTGAACTATAGAAAAACCTTGCTACCTCATCTATTCAAATAATTTGAATTTCTCACAGCAACATCAGACAAGGTCGAATGCTCAGCCCGCAAATTCACATTCTCGCATTTGATTGTTTCTTTGATAGATACAATCTCCAAAAGTTTAATGCAGGGTCAACTGTCATCTTCTGTCTACTTGATTCTTATTCATCTCTTAATTATTCTTCGACATCACCTGCACCATTTTAATCTCTCGCTGTAACTCACTGCGCAACAACTGTACTTCTGACTCGTTTGAGGATATATATATATATATATATATATATATATATATATATATATATATAAAACACTATTTTTCGCATGCAAAAAATGTAAACTAGCATGTATGAAACTGGCAAAGTGAAATTTATAACATTGCGGGTGTAAACGACAGGTCAGCGAGGTCATCTTTGCAGCCATTGTGTGACAAAGCGGAAGCCTTGCAGCTGGTGAAGCCGGAAAATAAGCTGTAGTCAAAACATTGTTTTGATCAATCAAACAAGTGCCAGGTAGCAGATTTCGTCAAAAAAGAAACGAGCGAAAATCAACCTTGAACAGGTTGCAGGCAGGACACTTTTTGGTTTCTCCCTGAAATTGTTGTAGCTTGGCATTTTTCCGTAAATCGATTTCCTTCTCATTTTTATTAATTGCTAATTGTATTACTTAAATGTCTGACCACAGGAAGGGGCAGGAAATGGTAGGATCGGATGTAGATGCGATGGAACTGATATTAGGTGCTATCGACGTTAAGTCAAAACAACCCACATTTAAAGGGTTAAGGAATTTGTTAGGAGGACAAAGGGTGCCGAGCTTTAACAGAAATGCGAAGGAATTAAAATTTGTTTTTTTTGACATAGACAAAAATTAACTAATCTACGAGCTGACTGAGAGAGAGACGATATGCGTGGAACAGGAATAGAAAGAGTAGGATGAGATACCTCTCTCCCATCTCTGACAGAAATGGAGAAATGATAAAGTATTAGACCAATTTCAGTTGAAGTAAAGAAAGGAAAGAGAAGGCTTAAAATGGTAGATGTATATTAAACAGAAAAACATTAGTCCCTGAAAATTCAAGGCTAAGGTAAAGTACCTGTTGGGGGTCAAATGTGATGTGGTTGCTGATGCAAATAAGTAAGTGATAATAGAACAAGAGCATAGGTTGTTTGTACGGCCATAAAGCAAGGAAAAAGAGCCCGAAAGAGGGTGAGACGTTGCAGGGTGAATGCCATTAAGAAAGTACTAGAATGTAGGTTTGGAGACCATGACAACTACAACATTCACTAGAAAAAGTAGACAAGAGATGGGAAATTAGTCCAGTGTTGAAAGCCTGATATATATATATATATATATATATATATATATATATATATATATATATATATATATATACGGTGATGGTCTTTAGCATATGATTAGTAGACCTGGTGAAGCAGAAACCATATTGTTTGTCAGAGAAGAGCCTGTGAGCAGTGAGATGCTGAACCACCTCGGCGTTGATAATGGCTTCGAACACTTTTCCAAAGATCGGACGATGGCTGATAGGGAGGTAATTTGCAGGGTCCGAGGGTACTCCGGTGTTCGTAAATGTAGGAACTACAGAGGAAGACTTCCAACAGTCAGGAAAGCGGGAAGCAGATATGCAGAAGGTGTAGAGCTTAGAGAGGACAGAAGAGAGTTCAGGAGTACATTTATTAAAGACTACGATTGGGATTTTGTCCCCTTTGCTCGCTTTGTAAGGGTCAAGTTTTGAGATTATGTTAGAAACCAGCATAATGTAGATGTCATTTAGTTGAGCCTCAGTTTTTGGTGGTAAGTCGGGTGTAGAAACTCCAGACGTATCCAGTCTCGAATTGGTCGAGAATCTTCGAGGAACGCATTCAGCCTTATCGTTGCATAGCAATTTTTCATGTCAACACAAGATAAAATCATATATGATAGTAGATGAATTTATGTTAAAGTCCATGTAACCTCTCTAAAGAAAGTACATGTGAGCCGAAAGCTTAGATCCAGCATGATAAATAAATATACAAATTTTGTACACACTTTGTCTTTATTTCCACCTGTGATTAAAGCCAAAATACGATATTTAGAACGAATCATTATTAAGCATAATAGACATCCATCGTCTGTATTATTTAAGTACACACACACACACACACACACATACACACACACACACACATATATATATATATATATATATATATATGCGCAGAGAGATGTTACAATTCGCTTCATTAGCTACAATAAATTTCACAAGAAATGTTTTTGCTAGGAGAAAATTTTATCTTTTTCGTTTTTTAAATTTTTACAGCTAGGTAACAGATTTTATGGATCATTAATCCGCCTTTGACACGTGTTACCAGAACCATTTTCTATTGTTCTGTTACTGTTTTAGTTCATTAATTTCCGTGTGGATTTGATTATCCGCTCTTGTAGCTTGTTTTAGTTAACAGAGTATAGACGATCACAACCAAAAACAAATAGCTTTAACATTTTCTTTATACTTACATCACAGTTCATGCACTCTAACTCATCTCACTAAAAATACTAGTTCATTTCGGCTTGTTTACACGCAAGCATGACTATAATACACTTAATATAGATACTTTAACGCTTGGAAAATGTAAAACATTACCGAAAAACAAAAATTAAATGGATATTGTCTTTCTTCAATTTACAAGTCTAGTTAAGATTACCAGCATTGAATGTTAACATTCAAAGGTAGAAGATTAACATGAAATCAAAATCAACCCGTATGAATATAAGATATAACAATTTTAGTCAGGAAACAGGCCTTGCTTCAGTGCGCGCGAAATTTTCAGTGTTGATCCGTGTCAATACAGTATTAACTGTGTTGCAAATCAGTGAGCAAGCCATTCTTTAAGACTTAAGTTATTTATCTGTAAATCCGTTAAGAAATATTCCGGAGCTTGTAAGTTTACGCTGAAAATTTTCACATTATTTGTTACACGTTATCGAGTTATAATAAAACTCTATGATTCAGCAGCATTCTTTACGGTATTCTAACACTTTTGCACTCATTCTTTTTTATCTGTGTAGCATGGAAGTGTGAGATATAGAAATATAATTACTAGGTTTTTAAACTATTTCATATGTATTAATACGATATGTCTCTAAACTATTTAATGGATAGTTCAATTCTTTTTTAGACATCCACGGTTTCATTTATGATAAGTTATACACACATATTTACTGTTCGGCAGACTCATTCACATGACCTGATCGAATGTTATCTTAAAATTCTAATATCTCAAGGTGTTTCGTATATTTTAGCAGAACGCCTTATTTCAGATTATACAAATTTTCCTTTTATACCAGGTGACAATATTTACTGATACAATAGTACTTAATCAAAGTGCGGCTGAATTTTCGTAAACAAGAATCAAGCATATGTGTGTGGGAAAGTAACGAGATTAGATAAATTCAAAGGGCAGTTTTGCATGTTAAACGAACCCATCCCAGATGGTCTCCGAGTGATATTATTGCTAAATATTTCTATCTGACTCACGGCACCTTGATGCTTCATCCGTTGAACTTTAAAAACAGGGATTTCACTACTGATGAGGCTATTTTGCTATAATACTATTGTTTTTTGAGGAACAGTGATTCCCAGTGTATCAGATGCCAGACATTATTCTTAACTGATTATGGTTGAGCATATTTAAAACGATTATATATTTGCCAAAATTAATATATATTCCTGTCAAAAACACCAGTCTATTCAGATAAACATCAGTGAGTGTCATGCATTTTGTAGCATTTTACTAGATTTCTTCCCTGTTTGCTATCAGTACTGTCATATTTTAGCTAATAATTCGAATACACGAATTGTTTTCATCTCTTATTATTTTCTTTTAATTTATCTTGTATATATATATATATATATATATATATATAAACCACCATAGACCAGGGATAGAGTAGCCGACTGACGCCATTTCGGTCGGGTTTCAATCCCGTGTAAGAACGCAATCGGAGTCCAACCGTACTGATGAGCTGTGATACGGCGAAACAGATCTGTCTGTGGATGACAATATTTACGCTCTCACATCTTGATTGAGCACTCTGGAAATATAGTAGACTTTGATAAACAGTAGCTATTCTGGCATGTACGCATCGCTCATTCAGTGAAATGAATTAGAGCGCTTTAGCTATTGGGCGCTTATAATGATATGCGCTAAAAGGTCTGCCTACTTTCACCGAACGTCCATAGCCAAGGAGTAGAGTCGCCGACTGACGCCATTTCGGTTGGGTTTAAATCCCTGGTAAGAAAGCAATCGGAGTCTAACCGTACTGTGATACGAATAAACAGATCTGTCTGTGGATGACAATATATATATATATATAAACTTAAAATAATGAATTTACTGAGTAAAATTCTATTAATTTTGGCTTCCGAAAATCCATTTAACCTGTCTATCGGAACATTTTTCTATTTTTCTGAAGACTCCAACTTGGACTTAAATTATTGATATCGCGATGGGTCATATTTTTAAGATTTTAACGTGAAGTTTCTTGCATTTTGAAAGTTTTTTCTTCTATGCTACATTATTATTGTTATTTTTCATCATATTTAGATTTCTGCTATGGTCTCACGACCTACTAATTCTGCGGGAAGTCATAAGGTAAGTTGTGGTGTGTCGTTATGTCTCCACTTCATGTTTTTCTGTCTCCCCTATCAGTTCTAGCGTTACATAGACAAAGTTCTCGTTAGTGTGCAGGCTTATTTAACAGTACAATATTTTGTATATGTCTTAAGCTGAGGATTCCAGGGATTCTTTCAGTGTGTTATTTTGTTCCATTTTCTACCATTCCAAGTGCACCTACTATCACTGGCACGATTCTTGTTTTCAATTTCCAGGTCTTTATATTTTGACAGTTTTTCGAATTCTTTGGTTGCTATGTTACAATCTGCTCGACCAGCCATGTCAATTAATATGCAAGTTTTGTTTCAGGTTTTTAACAATATTGTCCAGCCTATTTGCTTCAAATTTCTGTCTCTGTGGATGATGTAATCCCATAGAATGGTGACATATTCTGTTTCTGTAACCGGTGCTGGGTGATGATCATACCAGTGTTTGTTTACAGATTTTCCATAGTGTTTGTACATTGCCTAATTTAGATATTGCCCCAGTCTACCGTCACGATTTTTATATTCATCTGGGGCAAGTACAGAACATCCTGAAATTTAACGGTCTATTGTTTCTTGGCGTTTATCACAGAATCTGCATTTTGGATCCACATTATTATGTATAATATTTGCCTGAAAGTTTCTAGTGAAAAGACTTTGGTCTTGCGCTGCGAGAATAAAGCCTTCAATCTCAGACTTTAATCCAGATGCACGTAACCATCGATGTGTATTAACTTTATCAACATTTGATTTATTGGAACGTCCTGGATATTGGGCATGCAGAGGTTTGTCTTTCAAGCGTTGTGTCATCTTTTCAAGAGCTTTATCTTTGGCTAATATTTTCAAGTTTTTTGCCGCAATAGTTGGTTCTTGACTTCTGTTTTGCTTTGCTACAGAGTCTACTAAATGTAAATCTTGTTTTTATTTTGCTTTCTTTTATTATTGAATATTTTTTTCTTTCTGTTTTCATGTTGTTTAACTAATTGTATCATCCAATCCTTTGTTGTCTCTATGCATGTTAGTAAGCCAATAGTTGTTGTATGACAATTCTAACTGAATAAGACCTCTTCCACATTCTTTACGGGGTATGTATAGACGGTCTACATCAGCCTTTGGATGATGCATCTTATGCATAAAAAGAAGCTTTATTTTTAGAATCAATTCGTCTGATATCGTTTAGAGTCCAGTTTAAGATGTTGAAACTATATTGGACAACTAGGATTGCAATACTCTTAATGGCCATAATTCTGTTCTGAGAAATCAATTCGGATTTTAATATCAGTTGTAGCCTTCTATAGTACTATTTACGCACTATTTCTTTCATTTTCTATGGTGAATCTTTTTACTCTCATTTGCATCTAGGTATTTATAACCTCCTCTGGCTTTAATTCTTTAATTGTTACAGCAGTGTCTAAGCTAATTGAGCATGTTTGTTGTAGCGATCCACGCAAAACTGTAGCTTTAGCACACTTATTCAAATTGAATTAAATTCAAATGTCGTCGCTGAAGCACTTTACAGTGTGCAGAAGACCTTCCAGCTCGTCATCATGCTTAGCACACGACATTAATCATCCATGTCAAATAGATGGCTTATTTTTTTTGGTGTGGGGGGGGGCTATTTTATAACCACATTCTCTCTTGTTAATTTGACTGGTTAGTGCTAATAATGATATGAAGAGTAGCAGGGGAAACAAAGATTAACCCTGAAATATACATCTTTTGATAAATTGTTGTTATTATTATTATTATTATTATTATTATTATTATTATTATTATTATTATGTCACTGTTCTTTCAGATGAAATGATAATGTGGTAGATAATGCATAGCGAGCCGGCTGCAAACGCCATTTTTTGTATCATGCAATTATGCACTGTCGCTAAGTATTCATCACTTCAGAATTTTTCATTTCTGTAAATGCTCAACCAAAGGAAATTTTCTTAAATCATTTTTTCATTTATTTGTGTCCATCTGCCAAATGCTCAAATGAAAGTAATTATGGCGTTGAACTTCTTCAACTGTCAATGCCTTTAAAGTTTATCATTACCTGATATTTCCCTTATTTTTTTGCGTTATTTTTTATCGAAAGACATGATAAATAAATATTTAACCTTTATTTTGTTTTTTATATTTTACCTTATTTTACTTGGTTTGTTTTTGACTGTCAAATTCGTCAAATCATCTCACTCAGGAGGTTTTCGAAAAAATTAAATCCTCTGATTCTGAGTATAAGTGTCAGTTTTTATTCATTTTTCTTAAGTCATTCATGACATTCTCAGAAACCTCCAGTTTTCTTTTAGCTAGAGAGGAGATGACATTTCTTACCTATTTGCATTGCAAGTCACTACATGATGCATGTATTCGTCAATGTCATTCTTAGTTTGTGCCATTAATGTTAGCACTAAAAATACACTTCTCAAAAAGCATAAAATTAATAGTTTTCTCAAATCATTAATATACCCACTTTTTGACAGGACTGATCGTGCATTCCTTGCATTCACTTACGCAAGTATACCCTTGGAAAAGGTATTAATCCGTATCTTTCCTCCAGTTATGTGTTAAATAATAAGACAGACTGGGTCTTATAGCCTTGGCTGGCAACCGGTCTACCGCAGAAAGCAATGGCAAAATACTGCGGGATAATTTTCTGCCTAGTCAGTCATGTCTCTCTTGAGATATGATTGCTTTAGCGTGTATCACGAATGGAACTTAACTGACTGAGATTAAATTACACTCACCTACAATGTGTGCTCGGATTTGCCACATATTCTGCAAGGTAGTGAGTCCTCTTGTGTGTGGAAATGCTTCTTGATTTATAGTAATTGCTTAAACTTGAGCTGATATTATACTGGTTTTAATTTATTTTTTCACAGTCATTTATCACCTATCATTTTTCACCTATATTTCATATAATATATCGTCTGTTTTTGTTTTTTTCTGTTCCTTCTGCAAATTGTTGAATGTAGTGGTTTCTTTTTCTGAGTGGATTCCCTTCAACCAGAATCTCTTTAAATCTACTTCATTTCCTCTTTCTAAATTCTTGTCTTCTACATGATTCAAAATGTTAGAAGATTTTACATAGGCTATTGAATTCCCCTCTAGTTTTTGCTAATATTTGATTAAGTGGCCAAATCTAAAGGGACATAATATTCGATTTTGGAAAAAGTCTATTATTAATATAAGATTTCAGAAAAATATATAACCAATACACGATTTTTCTTAAGGTATAAACCGGATGTTTTTGAAACTAAAATCAATCGCATTTTTATACTAATGACATAATTCTGAAATAACATTATATTTCAGAATTATTGTTGGATGTAAATTTAAGTTATAACAAAATGTAGATATTTAAAACAATATTTAATCTAACACACGTGTTATTTATGACTTATTATACATAAACCATGTGCGTATGTACATATATTGCTAGCGTTATTAGAGAGGATATATGATCGCGGTTTAAGATATTTTTTTTGTTTTACAGCATAGTGCCCCCTGTGGAAGCCGGCAGGTCACTCGTGGTGAAGAGTGTCAGTGTTAGGATGAACTTCACGGCAATGTTCCTCGAAAAGTACGGCAATCCCATATTGAGAAAAACACCTTCCTCTATATGACACACGATTGAAGGCTCTCTAGTCTGTGTAACACCATGAGAATGAGGCACCTCGACATTGTGTAATTATTAACTAACTTGTATCGTTAGAACATATTACAATATGTAGTGAGTTCTATCCTTACTGGGGACCCAATAATTTTGGTTTTGTTAAACATCATAGTGGCACTTAGAATATCAACACACTATTAAAAAGATTTCTCTACTCTTTCTATAAACTGAGTTTATGAGAAAGTGAACTATGAGTAAAAGCAAAAAATCAGTAGGGAAGAGACTTAAATAATGGATAGATTTTATGTAACATAATTTTCTCCAAAGATGGCAAAGAATAATAAAGTCATTTTATCAAAGAGAAATACCATGAAAAACGTGTTATTATAGGCATATTTATTCAATCGCTATTATTATCATTTATAACAACAACGTTTCATTAAAGAAACATAAAAATATGTTGTATTGACTTCAAAACAGATATATAGAATCTAAGTAATTACTGTTTTAGAAAAAAAATGGGAAAAATTGATAATCATCATAATATTTTAAACCAGATGTGTATATAATATTCATTTTCGGTTCGCATTGTCAGTGACTTTGTTTCCACCTATATATTACTTTGCTTTATGAATTAGAAAAATAATTTAATGGATGAATTTGAGTTTCCTTAATTGAATCACATTCAGGCAAATATGTGCCATGTTAAATAATTAAAATTAGATATTCATTTTAGATTATCATAGGTTTTCATTTATTATCATATATGTGAAAAAGAGATAATCTTATTTGAATTCTAAAAAGCGTGTAAAATTTGAATTAATAAAGAAACCGTACTCTGTTAACTTATATTATGAATTATATGAATTTACATCACGGTTTTATTTGCGAAAATGCATGATGCAATAGGTTTCTTTGAAATACACTTACCTAACAATTTAAATGAGAAGTGACACTATTCTATATTTCTAATAGATAATTTATAGCCTAAACTCAAATTTTTTAGTCCATCAACAGAACATTTGGAAAAACTGCCTATATATATATATATATATATATATATATATATATATATATATATATATATTGTCATTATTGTCATCCGCAGACAGATCTGTTTCGCCGTATCACAGCTCATCAGTACGGTTAGACTCCGATTGCATTTTTACCTAGGATTGAAACCCCACCTAAAAATGGCGTCAGTCGGCGACTCTACCCTTGGGCTACGGGCGTTGGGTGGAAGTAGGCAGACTTTTTAGCGCATATCAATATACGCGCCCAATAGCTAAACCGATCTAATTCATTTCACTGAATGAGCGATGCGTGCACGCCAGAGTAGCTACTGTTTATCAAATCTACTATTTTACCAGAGTGCACAATCAGGGTGTGAGTGCGTAAATATTGTCATCCGCAGACAGATCTGTTTCGCCGTATCACAGCTTATCAGTACGGTTAGACTCCGACTACTTTTTTACCCAGGATTGTAACCCAACCGAAATATATATATATATATATATATATATATATATATATATAGGCAGTTTTGGACTTTATGTTGTAGAATAAGTGCGTAGTTATCTTTAAGGACATATTCTTTTTTTCAAATTTAACTTTGGAATTTTTATTTTTGCTATATTCAGTTAAAATTTTAAAAATTCATTATATTTGAGATACATATGTTTTATTTAAAGTCTTTTAAATTTCAGAGAACATAAACAATGTTAGAGTAGATTTTCTATGCTAATACAGTTAAATATTACAACTATGATATAAGAAAAGTATTTAGACATGAATTCTTGCAGTAATTTCCTGATAACATTAATTATGATATTTGGAGGTAGAATCGAAATATGTTTATAAACTCAGTTACATATTATATCAAAGTTTTCGTCAACAGGAGCTTTTGTAAATAGATTTTCTATATCAGTTGAGGATGAGATTCATTGGTTTGCTTCTATTGCTTTAAAGATATGGAGAAATGAATTTGGGGTAATATAATTGGTAGGTAAATATTGTGATAATAAAATATTGAGAGATATGGATAAATGTTACACAGGTGTTGTAATTTGTGAAATGATGAATCATAATGTATATTCAAATTTATGCATTTTAACATTTCTGCTGAGGTAATTTGGATGGTAATCTCTGGTGATACTGTTGGTTTTCATAGATCGCAGTTGTTGTTTCCGATCAGTAGAACCTTGCACGACTAGCATAAGTATTCAGAATAAAAGCAGAAATGGAAAGCAGGTTTTAAAAATATTTCTGCCTTTCCGTGAATCTGCAGTAGATGAAAATGAATTTGATTTAATTTTTCGTATATTAATATCATATGAGCATACTCATATTGCAGTGTATACTTCCCGGGAAACAAAAACGATATGGTAATAAAAAATTGACCGAAAGAATGAATATTGAGAATTAAAAAAAAAAAAAAATAATAATAATAATAATAATATATGAAATTTAATTTGAATAAATGTGCTAAAGCTACAGTTTTACGTGGATCAATACAAGAAACATCCTCAATTAGCCTAGACCCTGCTGTAACAATAAAAGAATTGAAACCAGAAGAAGCTTATAAATACCTAGGTGTAAATGAGAGCGAAAATATTCACCATAAAAAAATGAAAGAAATAGTGCGTAAAGAGTACTATAGAAGGCTACGAATGATATTAAAAACTGAATTAAATTCACAGAACAGAGTTATGGCCATTAATATCCTTGCAATCCCAGTTGTCCAATATAGCTTTAACATCTTAAACTGGACTCTAAACGACATCAGGCGAATGAATGCTAAAACAAGAAAGCTTCTTTCTAAGCATAAGATGCATCATCCAAAGGCTGATGTAGATCGTCTATACATACCATGTAAAGAAGGTGGAAGAGGTCTTATTCAGCTGGAATTGTCATACAAGACAACAACTATTGGCTTACTAACATACATAGAAACAACAAAGGATTGGATGTTACAATTAGTAAGGCAACATGAAGAAAGAAAGAAAAAATATTCAATAATAAAAGAAGGCAGTAAATTCAAACAAGATTTACAGTTAGTAGATTCTGTAGAAAAGCAGAACGGAAGCCAAGAGCCGACTATTGCGGCAAAGAATAAGAAAATGAAAGCCAAAGACAAATCTCTTGAACAGATGAAACAGCGCTGGCAAGACAAACCTCTGCATGGCCAATATCCAGTACGTGCCAATAAATCTAATGTTACGTGCATCTGGATTAAAGTCCGAAACTGAAGGCTTTATTCTTGCAGCACAAGACCAAAGTCTTTTCACGAGAAACTTTCAGGCAAATATTATGCATAATAATATGGATCCAAAATGCAGGTTTTGTGATAAACACCAAGAAACAATTGACCACCTAATCTCAGGCTGTTCTGTGCTTGCCCCAAATGAATATAAAAATCGCCACGATAGAGTTGGGCAATATTTACATTGGGCAATATGCAAACATTATGGAAAAGCCGTAGGCAAACACTGGTATTATCATCACCCAGCACCGGTTACAGAAATAGAAGATGTAACCATTCTATGGGATTACACCATCTACATAGACAGAAAAATTGAAGCAAACAGGCCAGACATTATTGTTAAAAACCAGAAGGAGAAAACTTGTCTATTAATTGATATGGCTTGTCCAGCGGATTGTAACATAGCAATCAAGGAATTTGAAAAACTGTCAAAATATAAAGACCTGGAAATTGAAATAGGAAAGATGTGGAAATTGAAAACAAGAGTTGTGCCAGTGATAGTAGGTGCACTTGGAATGATAAAAAATGGAACAAAACAACACATTGAAAGAATCCCTGGAAACCCCGGCTTAAGAGATATACAAAAAATTGTCTTATTAAGTACAGCCCACACACTAAGGAAAACTTTATCTATGTAATGCTGGAGATGATAGGGAAGATAGTAAAACATGCAATGGAGTCATAACAACACGCCACTACCTGCCTTAGGTCTCCCCGCAGACTTGGTTGGTAGTGAGACCAAAGCAGAAATCGAAATATGATGAAAAATGACATAATAATATTCAGCTGGAATTGTCATACAAAACAACAACTATTGGCTTACTAACATACATAGAAACAACAAAGGATTGGATGATACAATTAGTAAGGCAACATGAAGAAAGAAAGAAAAAATATTCAATAATAAAAGAAGGCAGTAAATACAAACAAGATTTACAGTTAGTAGATTCTGTAGAAAAGCAAAACAGAAGCCAAGAACCAACTATTGCGGCAAAAAAATATGAAAATGAATGCCAAAGATAAAGCTCTTGAACAGATGAAACAGCGCTGGCAAGACAAACCTCTGCATGGCCAATATCCAGAAATTTAAATAGAAAAAATGTGGAAATTGAAAACAAGAGTTGTGCCAGTGATAGTAGGTGCACTTGGAATGATAAAAAAATGGAACAAAACAACACATTAAAATAAATCCCTGGAAATCCCAGCTTAAGAGATATACATAAAATTGTCTTATTAAGTACAGCCCACACACAAAGGAAAACTTTATCTATGTAATGCTGGGGATGAAAGGGAAGATAGAAAAACATGAAATGGAGCCATAACAACAGGCCACTACCTGCCTTAGGTCTCCCCACAGACTTGGTTGGTAGTGAGACCAAAGCAGAAATCGAAATATGATCAAAAATGAAATAATAATAATAAAATAATAATAATGATGCTAATAGATGAATTTTTAAATCACCACGAGAGAGTGGGACAGTATTTACCCTTGACAATGTGCAAAAAATAGGGAAATATGTAAACAATCACTGGTATGAACATCACACAACACCGGTCACAGAATTAGATGTCACCCTTCTGTGGGAGTACACCATCTACATAGAGTGGAAAATTGAAGACAATAGAACGGACATTATTGTTAAAAACCAAAAACAAACTTCCTATTAAATCATATGGCTTGTCCAGCGGATTGTAACATAGCAAAAAAAGAATTCGAAAATCTATCAAAATTTAAAGACCTGAAATTGGAATGGAACAATTTAAACAGGAATAAGACAAGTAAGAGTAGGTGAACCTGGAAAGGTAAAAATAATTAACAAAACAACACATTGAAAGAGTACCTGGAAAAATCTGCTTAAGTGATAAACAAAATATTGTTTGTTAAGTACAGCCCATATACTAAGGAGAACTCCCTCTATGTAATGCAACGGATGTTATGGAATATAGAACAAAGAACATGAAATGGATCCATAACAACACACCATATTCTGCCTTCGGGCTTTCCGCAGATATATTAGGTAGTCTGACCAGAGTAGAAACCGTGTTCTGAGAAAAAATGGTAATCATAATAATAATATGAACAACAATAGCAACAAACAACAATAATAAAATCAACATCAATAATAGTTATCATAATAAAAACAAAAATATGGATAATAATAAAACAACAACAATAAAAATAATGAAAATAAGAATAAATTTTTTATCTATGTAAAATGTGTGTGTTTTTTGTTTTTTGCTTTTAAACAAAAAAAATGTAATGTTACATTTTCAAAATGTAATGATACGATTAAAAATTGTAATGATACCCAGGGGAAAATGTAATGACACAATTTCTGACCTCATATCTCTGGTTGTAATTGGAAGGAAATGTGTATATAACAGAAATCAATGGGTAATAATAATAATATAATAATAACAAGAAAAATATACATGCAAGAAGACAGAAAATTATTCATAGAAAATCTTAATTAAACTTAATCAAGATAAGTTAGTAATACAGAATATGCACTTTACTAAATTGCATTACACAAATTCTGTTTTCAAAAAAGAAAAAAAACTTTCTTTCGAAAAATTACGTTCATCATTTAAAGTTCAGTAAATAAATATGCGAGGTGAAAATGACAAACCTGGAAAAAAGTCATGTTCTAAATAAAATGACTTAACCGCGAGATACTCACTTGTGACATTATTTCTTGGTGATATTACAAGTATACACAATTTATGATCAAAGTAAACATATAAACCTTTTGGCAATTTGAGAAAATAGCATGAACATAAAACGAGAATCTTGAAAGTGTAACGTTAACTTTTTATGTCAAGAGATTTCAGTATTTTGCCGGATAAAATAAACAGCGCATTATATCTAAAAGTGATTCTGATCAATATAAACGAATTTAAATTCCACCTGTATCTCGAAGAAGGTTTCGAAAAACATGTAATCAAAATAGGAACAATATAGATGCAATAATGGATTATGACAACAAAGTAAAAAGAGCTGCTGCTAAAGGAAATGAAACCTTGTTAAGCTATATATTTCAACCATGTTGACAATGAAGTCTCTTCAGAAATCACAATCGTCATTTCGTTGTATAAATAAAATATTTCAAATATTTTTTTGTTTAGTCAAATATTTAAATATTTACAACCATCATTGCTTTTATATGATAAAATGTTATGGCGTTTGATCCAAAATGTATCGGACTGGTGGTAGAAAACGATAACTGCAACTCATATCAATTGGGTATTTAATCTCTTTCGAAGTATTTGTCTATATTTCGGAGATGTGTATTATCTAGTATTTTTACCACAGCTCATATCTAGTATTTATGATGTTAATGGTTGTCTCTAGTATTTTTGCCAGAGCTCATATTGCAATTTCTAACCCTAATGATTTTCTCTGGCCCTCTGTATTAAAGGTTCCGTTATTGTCTTCATCTTTATGCTCGATCGACTTAGGAGATTTTTTAAGCCTAGCTTATGTGCTGATTCCTTAAGTTTGGTTAGATTCTAATGTCATTCTGTATCTATTATTTCAACTTCATCCCATAGGGAGCGGTGATTCTCTTTCTTCCTCCATATGTAGTCAGCTTTGGCTGATCTTTTCATCTCGCCTCGTGTTACAGCCTTGCGATGTTCTTGTAGCCTTACCTTAACAGAGCGGTCTGTCTCTCCTTTATATTTCTTTCCGCAACTACATGAAATGGCGTATACAAAGTCCTCAGTCATATCCTCATCTGTTGGCGGTCATACTCGGGAGAGATACTTGAGAAGAGTAGAACCACTTCTGAAGATCGTCCTAATATTTTACGAACCAAAAATACTCTCTATTTTCTCCGATGATATCTTCAAGTAGGGAGACAGACCGAGGCTGTCTTCGGATATTTTTTATTCTCATGCACTCTTCCTTTCGTGTATGTTTGAGTGGTTGTCATGTACAACATGATAACATGTCGGATAAATGTTTCTTTGTAGGCTTATCCTGACCATTTCCGGTGTGTATTACTCTAGATCACCGCTTATGATTTTTGCTCGGTGTTGAAGGCAGCGGACGATCTATATTTTTACATTTTATGGGCGATGGGAGTTGAAGTTGAGGAATTTTCCCGTGAATGTTGGCTTGCGGTATACGGATATCTTTAACCCTACCTCTGTTCGAGTTATTAGCACATCTTGGTATGATAGTTTATTGTCACACTCTTTTTCCATAGTGAACTGCATGAATGGACTTATTGAGTTCACATGGTCAAGTACGTAAGGACCTCCTTATGGTAAGCCCTTAGTATGAAGGTGCCATCAACTTATCTCAGCCATGGAGTTGGCTTTAGAACTGTGGATTCTAATCTCACCTCTTTAAACTATTCCATGTATATGTTAGCCAGTAATGGTGATAATAGCGAGCCCATTGCTAAGCCTTCGTCTTGCCGAAATATGTCTGATCCCTATCCAAAGTGTGTTGTTTATGTGTAGGAAATCAGCATCTCTATCAGGTTGTCTACGGGAACACTGGTACGTTCTCCTAGGGATGAGTCTGAGGCTAGTCTGTCCCTGACTACTGATAGTGCCTCCACCGTGGGTACCTTGGTGAACAGACTTACCACTTCCAACTTCACCATCTGGTTGCATTGGAGAATATTTTATACGTTCCACAAAGTGGGTGGAGTTTCGAACATATGTTGGTTACTTTTCTATATCAATGGGCCAATTATATCTACAAGGAAGCGACTCAGAGTGTGGCACACTGAGAATAGACTGCTAACAATCGGCCTGTGCCGACTATCATCTTTATGAAGTTGTCCGCTTTTGAAGCAGCACAGATATTTTACAGTGCCGTTTACATTGATGGAAGCATTTCTAGGACATTTTCTTCTCGATAACGAATAGCTGCTACGTCGCATTCTCTTGGATTACCGAGGCGTCTTGCTTCTTCCAAGTAGAATTTGAATTTTGAAGAGAGAAGCATCAAAACGGGTAAAATCTGGGGATATGGTGTTTGTCTGATTGAGGAAATGTTGTTTTTGTGTAAATAATGTTACACAAGTCATGATCAATGATGAAACATTTGTGGTATTTTGGAACGATCATACTCAGCACACTTTATTTTCAAGCACTGTTATAAATAAAGCAATTAACCGAGAATGTAATAACTGAGTTAGTATTTTGGAGAGAGTTCAAGGTACATTTCTGGTAAGTGACTTCACTCAGCGCTGTTTACCTTCGTTGCCATGACAACAGGTACGATTCTAAACAGAGCTCGTATCATCTCAATTCGATTTAATTATTTCGGAATCATTCTAATCATTTACATTTGCCTTCTTTTTGTTTGATATTCGCAAGCTTTATTCCATATAATAATTATTTTATATTACGTTCAACGACTTCAGAGAGTAACTTTTTTTATACCTTGTTTGAAATGGTATATTACTTGTGATAACCTGTATTTATTTTGTCTTCTTACTAAAGGAATATCTGCTGTACTTTTTATACAATTTCTCTAGAAACAAGGAGGAGAGTAGACGATCTTCAATATGGCAGTGAATGTTGGACAATATGTTCAAAGATAAAGGAAAAAATTGAAGCAGCTGAAATATGGTTCGACAGAAGGATGCTGCGGATATCATGGACTGAGCATGTGAGCAATGACGAGGTTTTGGAACGAATGGAGACAAAAATGATATTAATACTGATCATCAGTAAGAGATAACTGAAATTCTTGAAACGTGCAATGAGGAAGGAGGCTTTGGAGAACCCGATACTGACAGGCCAGATAGAGGGAAAAGAGAGAGAGAGCGGAAAAGTAGCGGATAACATGTTTGAAGGACCTGATCAGGTGGATGACAGAACGAGGGTAACATAGTGCAACAGGAGAAAGCGTGCTAAGAGCTACCAGGGACAGGAAGATGTGGAAAGCCATGATTGCCTACGTCTTGAAATGACATGGCACATAAATGAAGAAGAAGATCTGAAATAAAATTCGGTAGAAAGCAGAGATACTTCACCAAATGCAGAAATAATTTGACATTTATCGAAGGTACCTGTATATTAATGAAATCAAATATTGCATTTAGCAAGTGATGCGTTTCAATAGTTATGAAAATGAGGATCGCCTCTGATACTCGCAAACATTAAGTCGTCAAAGTAAAAGAAAACGCATACACACTGATTATGTCTACGTGATCTACAAAGCCTTTTTTATTTGAAAATAGTCTCTATCTGACGTTACCAGGTATCTGTTACACTTTTTCTAAATGTATACCTGTTCAGGATGGAAGCGATCATGCACGACACAAATGTTTCTTTCATATCTCTGAATTGTCATTTTTAAGATAGCCGTGAGTGTTACGGTTGAATTTCCACCGTTTCATTTTTACAGCTGCTATTCACTTAAACTGGCAGTCAGAGCAAGATAAAGATCCTAATCTACCCTAATATTTGAAACAAAACGCAGAAACGAACACTGAGAAATGCGGTCAGCAGTTTAAATTCAAATCTGCGCAGCAATATTCCATAATGCATTCTGAAATTAAAATCCGGAAAAAGTAGCAATTCTTTATTGGTTGCGGAAATAATTTGTCATCTCTTGAAGCTTCTCAAATATTTAGGAAGATCAAACACTTAATGTGCACACAGTTAATTTAGGTTTGGCTTGGTTTACAGCATAATGGGTAATTTAAAACTGATAAGGCATTTACAATGTATTCGTACAAAGAGAATATGTATTCTTTGTAAGAAATCATTTTGTAAATCACATTTCATTGATTTATTTTTGGAAACAATTTTGTCGAGCGTCAGATGTATAACTGGCATTTTTTAATATACTGAAGGCAATATTGCTTCCGTAAAAATATATTACTGGTAATATTCTTTATCTAAAAATTTATTGCAGGTGATATTTACTTTCAAATATGTAATGCTGGGAATATTTTTTACTTTCAGTTTTCTTCAACAATGCATTTCTTGTAATATTTTTCCTCAAAAATATATTGCTGGTGAGATTTTTCTTCAAATATGCATCTCTAGTAGTATATTTTCTTTAAAATATATTGCTGGAATTTTAATCTAAAAGTCTATTTTTACAATTTCATAGGGTTTTCTTAAACCTGTTGGTGTGGTAAATATTGCTGTTCATCCTAATAGTGATATCATCTTGTGTCATAATATATTGGAACAACAGGAATTAAGAAGTTATTCAACGTTCCTCTAAACCTCTTGTTCATAAGCTTGGATGCAGTCCATGGTCATTCCCAGGATGCCTTACTGTCTGTGTTACCGCACTGCATATGTACTGTTATCGTATTCTGAAGCCTCTTTTCCCGCCCGACATAGAATGCACAATTAGTAAAGTATTTCTTGTAGTATTTGCATTGTGTGTAAAAATTAGTATCACCTCCGCAGCCCGCCAAATCTGTTAAGTCACCAGTAATAATGTATAGTGAATTTTTATGATTATGTAATAAATAACGCGAGCTGATAAAAATGAGCGCTACCCAACTGTAGTCAACCGCTTGCATTCTTTCAACTGCAATATTACTACAGGATGGAGGGGATCACGCTTGTCACAGGCTCTTTGTTATTACAACTGAATTATATTGTCTTCTTGATATACAGAGTAGATATTACTGGCTACCCCACTACACTAACGATCCCAATCTACTCTGCTATTTAAAACTTAATTTAGACAAGGATTAAGAAAAGTAGGGGTACAAAGATTCTTAACGACATCTTATTTCAGGAACTTCTAATATGCAGCAGTTGCGTACTGGACATTTGCGCCCCGGTCAATTGCGTTCCTCGAAAATTGCGTGCCTACGCAACGATATTGTTTTAGGACTTGCTCATTGTAAACAAACTTTTATTTATAATAAAACTACAAAAAGATCGTTAATATAATAATGCTGTTATTGAAAGTGAAACTGCAAATATGAGAATTATGTCGCACTCTGCTTAGTATAATCTGAAAATTAGAATAAAAAAATCAATTTGTTAAAAGGAATAGAAAACAACATTCATAACTCGTGATTAATTTGTGAAAGTAGAATAATCTTTAATTTTTCAAATATTATTTAAAGACTTTTGACCTGTCAATCTATTTGTAACAAAAATAAACTTACAGCATTTATATATTTGTCTTCATATGTGTTGCCAATTGTACAACGTTTCGGCCGCTGTACACCCTGGCTTTCTTAAGATTCTAAGAATTCTTAACCGTACCACTTATTACAATTACAATTATTTTGATTGTAATAAAAAGCACTTGAAGAATGCCTAAGGGTACAACGGCCAAAACATCGTACAAATTGCAACAAAATGAGAATAGTCCGAATAATGTAAATATTGTAAATACTACATCATTTCAGAAATATGGACAAATACTTGTAATTTTTATTTTGTTCCTTTTATTCCGTTTTTAAAAAAATTGCGATTACTAACTACCCATGTTTTTTTTTCAAATTGATGGTACTTGCTTTTAAAGGCTTCGAAACATTATCTAACCTAGGTAATTACCCAGGAACACTTTTGTCTAGGGACGCAGATGTCTTGCTACGCAAATGTCCGGTAAGCAACTGCCCTAGTGCCTTCTGTATTGTAAGCTCTTCTTGGTGTTGACGTATATATATATATATATATATATATATATATATATATATGTGTATATATATATATATATATATATATATATATATATATATATATATATATATAAAATTTTACCTAAAATTTCTTTTTCAGACACTGTCGGAAAAACTCGTCCAAAACATAACGTTCAAAAACCATCTACATTCTTGTTTATATGCCAATATTGATTCCTTTTATGCCCATCTGAGCTTCAGACTAGTCTAACTGTCAACTCGTACGCCTGCTAGTGTTGTCGGCCACCGCTCGGGTATATCAAGCTGCCCCAGCTTCTTAGTTTCTATATGCAAAACATATAAAATATTCATCTGAAAATAAAAAGTTTTACCCAAAATAATTTTCGGAAAAGGGTTTTAAAATTCTGTTGGCGAGAAAATAGAAGCATGTATTACTTCTTGGGAATCAATAAAAATGTCAGAATTAAATTCTCTGGTGCCACTATGTCTAGATGTGTGTATACACATACTACGAATTTAGATAATAAAGAAAGCCGAAGTAAACCATAAACTAAAATGCGGAAAACTCAAGAACAATTCGTTGTTCTAACATAGGTATGGTAGTATTTAATGGTAGATATGACTGTTTAGAAGAAAAACATTCAATGTATGGAATAAGTTAAAGGAATGTCTGTTAACATCGACTAAGGAGGCCCTTTCAAACAACGAGAGATAAGATACGAAACGCATTGAGAAATAAGAAATACTTGCAGCTGAAAAACAAACAAAACCACCAATACAAACGTATGACCTAATCTAGGTGATGTTATGTAACACCATATGAATAAACACACCAAATATTCGTGAACTATTCAAATCCACCCTAAAAAAGCATTACTTCCAACAAAATTAACACTGGATGAATGATGGACATTAGCCAATAAGATAGACAGTAATGTGTTTTTTTTTCATGCAAATAAGTACTGGCTAACTTAGCTTATTCTAAGGTCGAAAAGAGTAATTTTTATAATAAACGAAACATACAAAAGGTGATTTTCTAAGTTCAGCCGAAACAATGTGGCACGTAGCGAAAATCGATCTCTCCTGAATTATAACCATTCTAGCAAGGCAATCTTGCTAACCATTACACCTCGGAAAGGTGTTCAAAATGATTTTCTAAGGGTAGCTTAAATGTGGTTGAGGTCGAAATTATGGGGGTACACTTTGAAGACTGAACTCGCTCAGATATATGATACACGTTTGGCGATCCTGTCTCGTAAGAAACACGATTCACTGTCTGAAGAATTTACCTGCAGTAGGTTAGCATTACATTCTGGTTGATGACCAAGGCTAAAGAGACCATTCTGTCCTGCTGCTTAACCCTTATCTGGAGGAAAAATAAACGAATTAATAACTTTAATAAGTTATTTGCGCGTAAGTCAATGCAAAAAAAAAAATTACCAGGAATTCAAACTTGCCTTTAAATTTTTCATGCCAAGCCGATATCCACTACATCTCAACGCACATTCTGTTCACTTCACAGTCCTAATTATGCTAGCCAGACAAGCTTGTTAACCATTACACCGCGTTGAATTACCCAAACAAAATATACAAGTGTGGCGATATACATAAGCAAAACTATCCTCATAAGGATGTCAAAGCTGACAGTTACTAATGTATGCAATCTCTCTAGGATAATTAGCATAACTATTGCGATTAATAAGCTTAGAATTAGAAACCTATTCAACAGTGAAAGTATTTGTCTAAATTTAGAGAAAGAAAAATGTATATTCTTTCAGAACTCTAGAAGAGACACGCTTTCCATCTGATCAAAATTCAAAGACATTTCTCAATGTAAATGCAACAAGAAAACTACGCGTTTGTTGGATGGATTACAAATAAGTACTCGAAGAATTTGGATGGCTTGTATTCTACGAGAACCATATTAAAATAATACATAGCATTCACTTTGAATGAAACAACCTCTATACAGAGAGGAAATTATAATGATACTATTAACTGATTCATCATGAATAAATTTTCTTTTTCATTGACGAAATAGCCCGTGTTACAGGGTGTTCCTCTAAAATTGAACTTATTTCGTAATATAATCACATAAGTGATTATCGCTTAAATGATCTCAAATATAAAAAAAAATGTGTAAAATCTGTACTGGCATGTCGAAATAAGAATCCATCTGGAAGATGGATCGTTTGTGCCATAAGAATGTCCGGATGAATTGGGCACCGTTTTTTTTTTATAAGCGTTTCACTCCGAGCAAGGCATGTCACTGCCACTACTGCGCAGGGGGCTACATAGAGTGGAGAAAGGATGATTAAATATAGGAAATGTCAGAGGGTGGGTGATAGGCGGGTAAGGATACCGAGAATGAGGGTTGGGTAGATGATAGTTTTCTGAGAATAATTGGGAGTTAGTGAGATAGGAGATGTCTATTGACTCTACATGTAAACACCTGGAGATTGTAGCTGTCGAGAAAGCAGACTTGTGGAAGGGAGTTCCACAGGCAGGAAGCGCAAGAAAAGAAGCTGTTGGAGTAGAATTTACGGTTATATCTTATTTGTTTAACTGTAAACGGGTGGGACCTAGTTGCTAATCTAGTATCTCGTGTAAATTCCTGCTTAGGCGGCACCAGTGATCTAAGCTCATCGGAGCAGTAGCCATGAAAGTACTTGTAGAAGAGGCACAGGGAAGCCACATCACGCCGGTGAGAGAGTGGTTGCAGCCGGTCTCCCAAGTCAGTATGAACCACGTTACAGATCCTCCTTTGTATTTTGTCAAGAAGCCCAAGGAGAGCAGCAGGGGGCACCCGACCAGATATGACAGCAATATTCAATACACGGGCGGATGGTAGATTTGTATATGTGCAAAATAGATTCAGGTGGGAAAAACTTCCGGGCCCTGCAGAGGGAGCCGACTTTCATAGCAGCAGATTTGGCAATGGATTCGATATAGTCATTCCATTTGAGGTCCGCCGAAAGTGTAAGGCCAAGGAGGCGTAGTATTTTACTCTCTGTGAGGCTAGCCTGTCCCATGCTAATGGGAGATAGATGCGATTGTCTATGGTGGTTAGTTGGTAACAGCTTCGTTTTAGAGGCATTGAAATTTAGCACCCAGGCTACTACGGATTGGAGGTCCCTTTCAAGTACGGCAGCGAGTTTCACTTTGTCGTCCACACCTGGTTTTTGATCGATGCGAGAGTAGATTGTTGTGTCATCGGCATACATGCCAACTTGGGATCTAATGGTATCGGGGAGATCGTTAATGTAGATCAGAAAGAGCGTGGGACCTAGGATAGAACCTTGAGGGACGCCCGCGTTCGTATGGTAGTTTTGGGAGGCATGCCCATTTAATAGCACCTTCAATGTGCGGTTAGAGAGGAAAGATCGGAAGAGGTCAAACAGATGTCCAGTTATCCCGTAGCTCCGCAGTTTGCCCAAGAGGCCAGCATGCCAGACCCTGTCGAATGCTTTGGAGATATCCAAGGCAACGTTTCGGGCTTCACCATTCTTGTCGAGTGCCCGGCATATGTACTCGGTAATGGTCGTTAGCATATCAGCAGTAGACCTGGTGAAGCGAAACCCGTACTGTTTGTCAGAGAGAAGCCTGTTGGCCGTGAGATGTTGAATCACCTCGGCGTTGATAATGGCTTCGAAAACTTTGCCAAAGATCGGAAGGAGACTAATAGCACGGTAATTGACGGGGTCTGAGGGTTCGCCAGAATTCTTAAATATAGGAACTACGCAGGAGAACTTCCAACAGGCAGGAAAGCAGAAAGCATATAGGCAGAGGTTATAGAGTTTATAGAGGACAGAGGAGAGTTCTGGGGCACATTACTTCAGTTCTATGACTGGGATTCTGTCACCGCCGCTCGCTTTGTGTGGGTCAATTTGTGCAATTATCTTGGCGACCAGCGAGGGTGTAATGTGGACGTTATTTAGTTGAGCCTTAGTTCTGGGTGGGAAGTCTGGTGTAGGTATACTTAACGAGTCCAGTGTCGAATTGGTTGAGAATCTACGGGCAAAGCATTCAGCCTTGTCGGCTGGGTAGTTGAGAACTTCAAACTCATTTATTAGTGGGGGTATTGAAGTCTTGTTCCTGCTGAGCACGCTTTTGCAGAGACGCCAGTAATCTTTGGAACCAAACTTAGAGGATGCTATGCGTTGCCTAATTCTGGTAGCAAACGCCCTCTTAGCTTCGTTCAGTACTTTTTATCAGACTTGACTCTTTGTAGTTTTTTTTATGTGAAAGTACAGGTCTATCTCTCCATCTTCCAACAAGCCTAGAAGAACATAAGCAGATATTCACAGATTTGTTGAAGAATGGTACGCAAAACCTGCTACAGCGTGTTTTGCATCAGCTTAATGACCGAATGGGTGTGTGTTGTGTCGTGTCATAGTGGTGCATATATTGAATATTTACGCGGCTTTGTTAAATCAGCAATAAAACCTATATCCTTTTCTATATATTATTCGAATTTTGATAAATAAAATCTGTTATTGTTCAAAGTGAAGTTTTTTTTATTTGGGACAGGCAGTTATGCAGATAGTCGCATTTTAAAAGATGACAGTTTTGCGGAGCACCCTATACTATGGGTTGAAATGTTTAAAATATCTCTTAAAACAATTTTTCAGGACTATAAGTTTCTCAGGTTCAGTAGCTGTTATCAATCTTTTCAATATAGGTGAAATTTTGTCCCGTAAACCTTTTCTTTAAAGTAGTATGGTTTAATTCGACATTTTCATTATGTCGGTATTTTCTCTTCGAGTTACGTGTGATATCTATTTTAGTTCTTGCAGTGATTGAAAGACAAAAAATGATGTGGCTTATTTTATCTGGTGCAGTTCTCTGTGTGGGATAGTGTAGTGCCTCTCTACAAGATTTCAAGGAATAGGAACCTCACCGAAGGCTACAGCATACTTCTCTCGCTTAATATCATTGTTAACTATTTAACTTAGAAAGCTGGTGTTTACAAATGAGAGTGTATATATTTCTGAACAAGTTTTGCGCTAAGCATGTTATTTTGATATAAGTCCTGATGTGATTAAGTTAATTAACGACACGATTCAATAAGGCTGAACTGAATTACAAGTAATCCAATAAAATAATATAAATTTGCATCGTTCAATGATAATAAATCATATTGAGAAATGACAACATTAACTATAGAATAGTTTTAATATATAAATCCATATAAAAATCCATTTGACGAGTCTATTTACCAACAAGTTCCATCGATGTATTGGTTTTGCAGAAATACTCGGTATTTCGCATAATGAATTTAAAAAAATATGCAGAATTAGATAAAGATTTAAGGAAGGGAAAGGTTTATTCAATTATTTAAGAATAAAATGTCTAAATGCATTATCAGCAGCAATAATCTTGACAATGTAAGATACATGGATAATTCCTTGTTGTTACCAGACTCAGAAAGAAAACATAGAAATGTACTAAAGATAACGAACGAAAGTGATAAGAAAAGTAAAACCATCAAATATAAAATGACAGAATTTATTGTCGTCAGAAAAAGAGACTGATTTATATACTAGTTAGATCGGGTATGTCTGAATCAAGCCATTCTGGAACTGCATTTTTGAAATGTTATATGAGGCAACGGAAAATGTCACACGCAAAGCTGTAAACGTATTGGAAATGGGAAAGATACTATGCACAAATTTGAACAAATGGGGTCCATAAAATATTCATAGAACTAAATTCACAACGGCTAATTGAAAACAGTCTTCATACACTCTTGTGTAAAATAACTGAAACAAAAACGAATAATGTGCTCCCAGAACTTTTTACACATTCCCTGATCAGCTATACTCCGTACTTTGGCGTTGTTTTTCTCTTTCGACCGCATTTTCTTTTACGTTTTGGACTGATGGATCTACTTTGTTTATTCAAATTTATGAAACGACTGATAATTAAAAGGCTAACACAGAAAATTATCCGAAGTCTCACTGTAAGTCTTCTCAGTGTTTTCACGCAGCGTTACAATTTTTGTATGCTTGCTTGGAATAACGTAAGTTGCAGATGAAGTAAATAAATTGCTGTCTAAATAAGGCAAAAGACATAAATAACATCAACAGCTCGTTAAACATGAATAATTACCAAAATTAAACCAATGTTGAAATTCTAAACAGTAACATTATTCAATAAAATCGCCATTGCCTTCAACCACAGCCTCCAGATGACTTCGACATCAGCATCTCTTCTGGAAGCTATCCTTGTTTTAGTTGGTGAATGCTGCAATTAACACTTCGTTTAGCTCATCTTTGGTGTTGCATATAGATTTGTTGACGCTTTGCTCAACTGCAACAAACATATAATAATCGTGGCGGTTACAGACTGGGGAAGGAGGGGGTCAGATGGAAGGGCTGTTCTGGTAGCAAATATTACTGGCTTCTTCTGCTTATATAGCACGATGCAGATTCATGTTGCCAGGAATAATGTCTTTCGGTAGTCACCCTCGTTACTCAGGGTTGAACTTCCCACTCAAGATATTTTTATGTAAAACTCTGTGTTGAGTCTTAGGTTCTTACCATCATATTTGGCAGTTCTCTTCTCACCAAAATGATTGCAATGAGTTTTCCCTGCTGCCGGACCTTTGTAATCCTCCTTAGATTTTTCTATTTCATTCCGAATCGTCTGAAATATCGTCAGATTTTCGCTGACACATATTAAAATATTCATATAAGAGGTTGTAATCGTATATATATATATATATATATATCCGCAGACAGATCTGTTTTTTTGTATTGCAAATCATCAGTACAGTTAGGCATCCGACTTTTACCAGGATTGAAACCCTACGGAACCGGCGTCAGTCAGCAACTCTAGCTCTGAGCTTTGGGCACTCGGTAGAAGGAGGCAGATTTTAGTGTGTGATATACCATGTATTCATACGCCAGTAGTCAGAGTATTCTAATTCATTACTGAATAAACGAGGCGTAGATGCTAGAGTAGCTACTGTTTTTTCAAAGTTTACCGTTTTCCCAGTGTTCTCAATCAAGGCGTAAGAGCGTGTATATATATATATATATATATATGTGTGTGTGTGTGTGTGTGTGTGTGTGTGTGTGTGTGTTTGTTTGTTTATCTGTGTGTGTGTGTGTGTGTGTGGCACCTATGTATAAAGAAAACAATTAATTAAAATAATGCATATTATGATATGATTTTTAAATACACCACGTGTAAAAATTTTCAGAATAATCGATCGATTTTAATAAATGTTTATTTGTGAAATTCTCCCTGTAACAGAATTTACTCACACTGACATTCATATACAATTTCTCTATCAACTTCAGAGAATAAAGTTTCCATGTGAGCACAATGGGGTTAAGATCAAACATTTCAGCAATGATAACAGCGATCTGTGACAAATCATGTCCAGACAAGTGAGCACTATTATCAATCCTCGAAATAAAAGATAACATTAAAATGCACAGCAAATGATGGGCATCAACCTATAAGTTGTATATTGTAGCTACCAAATTGGTCTATACATACATGTGCGCACGTGTTTCTGTTACTCATAATTTTCTCTGAAGAAGCGTAGAATTCAAAGAGTTGCCATAAATTATTTGCTTTTTAAAAAGAGAACGCATCTGAATTTCACAGAATATTGGTGAACGTTCTAGAAGAAACATTGATGTAAGTGAAAAAATGATAGGAATCCATGCCAGCCCTAGTTAGAAACTGTTTAGAAACTTGTCTTCGTCCATCTATAAATGTAGATATGTGAATACAAATTTATCAAAAGAGTACACTATTTTATTTAAAGGTAAACGGAGAACCATGACGACTTAAACCACCAAGGGTCAGCTTACATCTATTGGACTCTCACAGTGATTTTAAGTTTGTTTCAAATACATAAATTATAGATATTACATTGGAACTGACTCTTATCAATTAACCAATTTGTCTTACTTTTTTTAACATAAAAATATTATTATTCGAGAACATTTTTTTCTCGGCAAATATTTTGCAGGTATTTGGATATTAACGTTTCTGTGAAGAATTATAGAACCATCGGAAGAATTGTTAATCAAAACTGAATTATATGTTTAAACAGTGAGTTTATGAATTTCTCTAAGAAGATAATATACTGACTGAAGATAATACACAGTGTCAGTCAGTTAAGTGCCATGCGCAATACACACGAAAGAGACATGACTGACTGGGCAGAAGATTATCCCGCAGTAGGTTGCCATTGGTAGACTGGTTGCCGACCAGGGCTATAGAACCCAATCTGTCCTATTATTTAACCCATAACTGGAGGGAAGAGACGGATTAATACCTTTCCCAAGGGTATTTGCGCGTAAGTGAATGCAAGGAATTCAACTGGAATTCGAACTCGGTTCCCCGATTTCTCGCTCCGAGCCGATATCCACTGCGCCACAGCGCACATATACAGTGTACTAATCTTTAATACACCACTGCAATATTTACATAGGGGCGCTTATAGTCATCTATTTATTTGGTTTAAATGAGACTAATACATGTGTAAAAATATAATGCATGAATTTTGTGACCATCCCTTATGAATGCTTACCAAAAATTTGAATGTTTTATCGTTGGGGCTGTCGGATTCAGCCTGAGGAAACAGCTGCAGCAGAAGGCGTGTTTCACTTGTTACGATGTAACAAAACAAAAAAAAGTAATCCGTAATAGGAGAAATCAGAATGAAGCAATATTTTAGAATAATTCTCTTTTTTTAACTTTTTTTTATTTTCTTATTGTAAATAAATAAATTTATTTATTTATTTTGCATATCTTCTGACTAAATTGGAATAAATATCGGATGTTCTGCAATCTGTCCAACAAAGAAACCAACTCTGGTTCGATCACCCGTTTCGGCTCTTTCTCCATTTGATGTGTTTCTGAACATATATTATTTCAGCCCTCTCTCTCTCTCTCTGTCTCTCTCTCTGTATATATATATATATATATATATATATATATATATATATATATATATACATAGCCCACCCTCTCTCTCTCTCTCGCTCACACACACACACACACACACACACACACACACACACACACATCTATCTCTTTATCTGTCTATCTCTGCTTATTCTTCTCTCTGGAGAGGCGATCAACCTGCCCAATACAGACGACTTCACTTTCGAATTGATATGACTGTCTTCATTGACGATGTGTAATATTAAATATTTTGAAAGAAATAATTTGTTTTTATTATCATAATTAATATGGGTGCCCATCATTTGAAATTATATATCGGTTTCTCTAAAATTTTCTTCTACGGCCAATCAGGGCTATATCATGTGTATGACGGCCAGTTTTTCTTTAATAACTTAAGTTAATACTCGTAAAGCAAAATTTAACCTCCTAGACTGTCAGTAATGCTACGTAGAAAATTATGTTTATCAAATAGCATTACTTATTTTTTAGTTTATATTTCATCTCGGTCAATCGAAAATAACCCGCATCACTCGTCTTATTCGAAGGATAACATTTATGCTATGCAATTTTCTCCTATTTTATATATCAAACATATTTTTATTTACATTTATATACGGTCAATGATTTGTAATTTTATTTAGTATCACAAAGTTTGCATTTTAATCAGTAAGGAAAACGTGTATATCCATTTCGTTACTTTTGATTTCTTTGTCTCTCATGACATTTGTGGCGATTGAATATTTCAAGTAGGGATTACATTTTGAAGCAATGCATTGGTATAATGGCATTACAAGTAGTAATAGCAGGTGCGTTCATTCCTTGCTTTTGTTTTAGAATTTAACGTTTGTTTGATATAGAAATTGTACATAAGACAAACTAACATAATAACACATTTTGTTCATGTTATATTTATTTTGACTACTTTTCACATTTTATGAAAATGGATATTATCAAGTGAATAGGTTTCTTTAATTTCTATCATCATCGTCTATTTTGCGTGACTGGGAAGCACTGTGAAATTTTATGACAACTTTGGATCATTCACTGTATCTTTATGACAATTTATCATGTATTTTTGTTTTGTTGTTTTTTTTTCGTTTTATTGCTTTAGTGTAGTGTCTTATTCTTTCTTTAAAAAATCCCCCATGACAAAATAATGTCTTCCTTATCTTCAATAAAGATAAATATATCAAGTTTGGCCTTATAGAATGCCAATGTTATGACAGTTGTCACAATACATTTAAGAATACTTTCTCAGCTAAACACACGTCAATAATGTCAATTAAAGGAAAACGCTGACAAATGTAACCATCCAAATATATATACCAACACTGATGAATGAATTGTAACCATGATATATTTTTTAATTTCGCGCATGCGCGTTGTTTTTCCGACTGCATTGTATAGTTAGTTTATAAGAGCACAGTCAGCATGACGCATTTCCGTTCACCAGAAATTTGGAAAAAGCATGTTTTACAGTTTAGCATCTGCCAAAGCTATGTCTGGCAACTGGACTCTGCACATGTGCCACACGCAGGCGAACCCAGTCAAATTTCTCCGTCCACAAAATCTTTATACCTGACAACCTAACTCCCCATACAGCAACCCCCGTGATTATTATTACTGAACGACAGAACAACAAAACACATTGTAAAACTAAAGGGGAAAGAAGGCAAGGAGTGTGTTCTTCGTCTTCTTGAGCCATGTCCATTCAAAACATAGGCGATCATGGACTTCCACTTGCCCCTGTATTTTGTCTCTCATATTATTTTTCTCTTGGTACCTTTTTCAAAACTCGCCTCTCCATATATTTGCTTTAACCTATCAAATATGTCTCGAACTGATTCTTTCTATCTTTCTTTCCCTCTATCCATCTGGGAGCATAAGATTTTACAGATCCTTCCTTATAAGTGGTAACGCCACTGATGTGCAGGGGGCTACGTAATAGTGAAAAGATAGGATAAGAGAAAGCCGGAAACCACATCCTAAACAGGAAACAAGGGATGAGCCTCTTAACCTGTTCAATAGACGTGGATAGATTGTGAACCGGGCGATAGATAGATCTATCTACTCCAATTGGAAAAAAAAAAAAAAAAAAACAAAGTGAGAAGATTGGATAAGAGAAAGCCGGAAACCACATCCTAAACAGGAAACAAGGGATGAGAGCCTCAACACCTGTTCAATAGACGTAGGTGGAGTGTGAACCGGGCGATAGTTCAGTCTATATACTCCAATTGAAAAAAAAAAAAACTAAGTGAGATGATTGGAAAAGAGAAAGCCGGAAACCACATCCTAAACAGGAAACAAGGGATGAGCCTCTTAACCTGTTCAATAGACGTGGGTGGAGTGTGAACCGGGCGATAGTTCAGTCTATCTACTCCAATTGAAGAAAAAAAAAGTGAGAATAGTGGAAAAGAGAAAGCCCAAAAACACATCTTAAAGAGGGAACAAGGGATGAGCCTCTTAACCTGTTCAATAGACGTGGGTGGAGTGTGAACTGGGCGATAGTTCAGTCTATCTACTCCAATTTCAGCATTAAATAATCCATAGGGGTTTATATGCCGGTAAATAAAAAAATTATTTGCTACGTTCAACAGGTATAAGACAATGGTTTTATTACAGCTAAAACAATGCTAATAAGAATCGAGATATTACTCGTTTCCTTATAAAGACTCAATTGGTATTTATTAATCAAGCAGCCAAGTCAAGGTGATTTAAAAATTATGAAGTCTATCTATTAAACAATTTTTAGTAAAAAATATTTCACAAATCAAGTAAATGTAATCGCTTTTCTTGCTATTGATCAGGGTCATTGTTTTTTAACATTTATTGATTGAATTATTGAATATGACATTTTTTTCTCCTTCAGGCTGCATTCAAAATCAGTTGCTTGCTGATGGTTTAAATCCACATGTTATATAGTTTCTTTCATTTGGTAGATTTCTTTGTGATTTTGAAATGCGAATTTTGAAGACCATTTTTTTTTTAATCATATCATCCCAAGCAAGGCGGTGACGCCACTGATGTTCATGGGGCTACTTACGAGTAGAATGATTGGAAAAGAGAAAGCCGGGAACCACATCCTAAACAAGAAACAAGTTAAGTCTATCTACTGCAATACATGCTTTATTTGCTCGAAGCTTGATTTAACCGTTTACCTGTGATGGCAGATATATAGAACTCAAGAATGGTACATAGGTAATAATGTGAAAGTGCCGGTATACACTATCAGTTATGTAGTAAATGTGGACATCACGTCAAAGCAGGACTGGCGTGGTATATGCAAATAAACATAAAGCAAATAAACAATGAGAACCAGTCATAACATAGAATTTACGGATACATCTAGCCAGTTCGACTTATTAATGATGCCAGTGTGGCACTGCGCTTAAATTTATAACGTCTAGGTACTCTAGCGAAGAGCTCTTCTGAATAATTACCATAAAATAATTAATAGAAAAGATACAAAGGGTCAACCATACTGTGCTTAGAAAGTGACTGAAACCCAGCCGACAGCTCAGGACCAATGCTATTGCTGATTCGTTTTTAGATTTTATAAATGATTTTTAGGATAATAACTGGTGTTCAAGAACATATGCGGAAGCAATATTCTAAACATCGGCAAATGTAACGATATATATGTAAGATACATTCCGGAGAAGAAGGTTGTCCCCCTCAAAACTGTAAACCGATTTTCTCGACATCTTACCAATCAATGGATTCAATATAGTTTTTCACTACTTGTCAGCCGACAACATTAGCCCGAGAAGTGGCAACAGATCGATTTCCGAAAGGTTAGCATCAACCATGCTGCTGAAATGCAGAGAGGGGTCTCTCAGATGAATAATGAAGTTTATTTTTATAAGCGTTAACAAACCATATTTTGAACCCGGTAGCGACTGGTCGTGTGGACATCGGATACAGTTTTACCTAGTCCGAGTGATTAGCCTTAGTATTTAGGAAGGAGTAGATGTATCATCAGCGTAGATAGCACGTTGAGAGCTGATGTCATAGGTAAGGTCATATATAGCTCTGAGAATCATGAAGACTGAAACCAAAGAATACCCACTAAAACGTGTGCGGTATGGCCAGCATTTAACCGTCAATGACGCCCATGTAGACGGTACAGAAACTGCATACACATTACTGTTTTGGAGAGGAGAGTTGTTTGAGAACTCAACAGTTTCTTTTTTTATTTTCTTTAAAATAGACTGAATATTTTCTTTTTAATATGTTGTTTTCTTTGGTTTAGAACTTAAGACCCAATACTTGAAAATGTGCATGTGTGTGTGGGGGGTATGTGCTTTTAAAGTCACACATGCACATGTATACACACACACACACACACACACACACACACATATATATATATATATATATATATATATATATATATATATATAAACAGATGTATATATAAAGAAAAAAATCCTATTTTTCAAATATAAAATATATACAAGAAAGATTCATTGTTTTGTCCAGATCCATATAGGATTTAAGAAGAAGACGGAAACATCTACTTGTAGCATCGTATATAAAAGAAAGCAAATTAAGAAAAAACGATTTTTTAAAATCTGTCTATGGATGACAAACCGAAAATTATAGAACTGAAAAACATGCATGCATTAATGAACAAAACTAATGAAATTCTTTCGAAACTTTGGCTCGCTGTTTCTCCCCTTTTGAGCACATGTCTTGAATGCCTTCAATATTTCGGGAGTGGAACGCTAATTTTGAAATAAACAGCGAAAAATGGATTATTATTCTGCAAAGAATTAAGTGAAATATATATATATATATATATATATATATATATATATATATATATATATATATATAAAACTCTGTTAAATTATTTAAAATCGAGCACTCTTTATTGCATTTGAAAAAGAATGTTTAAACACTATATTTTGGGGGATTTGTTGGCCGTAACAAATGTTGATAATTTGACAAAACTAACGTCAGATTAGTCAATTATCTCCCGTTATCTGCACACACACACACACACACACACACACACACACACACACACACACACACACACACACACACACACACACATAAAAAAACGCACACACATGTGCATCTTTGTTGCATGTACGTGTGTGCATGTATGTATTTATTTAACTGTGTGAGTGTATATCCGTGAATGCGTGTGTATGAGGGTTTATATAAGTCGGCTGTGACTCAGTTTCTAACAATGACATAACTTGATTCATGAACCAATTTGGACATCCCTGATGGGAATACCTATTACGGTTAGGTTCGTAAATTCTCCGGCACGGTTGTGATAACGTTCGTTATCATTTGAAATGACTGCCTTGTGCATTCTCTGATAATTGTTTCAGTCTGCTCTTATTAGATGTTCGCACCCAAAATCTTTTTACGTTGGATCAAATTTAGCAACAACGTTTACTGAAAAATCAACACAAAGACATTTTCTCTTGCGTTTTTCATGCGATTCTATTTAAAGACGCTCTTGCCAATGTGCACTCCTTTCATCCAAGTTAAATGAACTAAAACTAATTTTTCCACTTGGTTTTCATGATACTGAACTGACTATTTTTATGCAGAGTACGATGGATGCATTGTCGTCTATGTTACAAAACGAAAATGCCACTGACGAAAATGTCATTTACGAAAACTTTCCAAAAAGATCTTAAAACACTAAATAGTCAGTCAGTTAAGTGCCATACATGATACACGCTTGGGCGATCATGTCTCGAAGTGACATGACTGAGTAGGCAGAAGATTATCCCACAGTAGGTTTCCTATGCTTTCTGCGGTAGACTGGTTGCCAACCAAGGCTATAGAACCCAATCTGTCCTGTTATTTGACCCATAACTGAGGGAAGAAACGTATTAATACCTTTCTCAAGGGTATTTGCGCGTAAGTGAATGCAATGAATTTGTTCCGAACCGATATCCAATGCTCCACAACGCACATCTTACTTATAAAATTACAATTGTTTTTAACCGCTCTTTCAGATGTTTACAGAATTTTCTGCGACATTTTTTGACGCTCTGCTTGTTTAAGTTGGTAAATGTTACCATAATCCTTGGCTTCGTGTTATCTTTGGTATTACAAGAATTGTTTAGTCACTCGGTCATCTGCGCTCCAACTTTATCAAATGAAAGGGGCCATGTGTTCGCAGAAATTGTCTGACACCTATGATCGGAGTTTCTTACTCATGTGGCATGGTTCATACTCCTGTTGTCAGACATAGTTTCTTCCAGTAGCTACCTTCTTGAACCAAAGCAGCATAAACTTCGCAATGACATTTGATATAAACCTCCGTAATGAACCTGAAATCAAACTCTCCAGTATAAACCGTTTTCGAATTACTAAATAAATATTCGAAATTTTAAATGCGGCGTTGTAACGCAATGGAATAAATGTTTTTGCTAAATGCTTAATTGGACTAAAGTAAAGTTTACATAGGTTTCTGAGAATTCCATCCAGATACAATTGTTTAAAATTACTAGTATTATTATCTTTTCTTACTAGTATTATTATCTTTTCTAGACGTGCCTTATCAATTCAGGACGTGAGTGATAATTATTTTTTCTAGCAATCTATTTGAGAACTTTTTTGAGTTTCCTTATGATTTAAAAACCGAAATAAGTGTTACAATATAATTGTATGATACATTATACTAGCAAATCATTATAAAACCGAAAACGATTTTGATCAAAAAATCAATAAATACAAAGAATACGACTACATACAGTTTTCTAAAACTACTACTACTAATGATAATAATTTAACAGAATAAAATGCAAATTAAAGAATACGAGCAACAAGATCCCCTATTTTACTGAGAAAATATCAAGTGTAAACACTGCCTCCACTCAACCAGTTCTTTCCTCGCACTTCCCGCCAGTGGAACTCATTTCCGTATTCTTGTTTCTATGATAGCTATATTCTTCAAAAAATTAAATGAAACGTTCACTGTCACCTCTTATCTCCTTGACATTCATCCGTCTTCTACTTTTACATTTTTTCTCACGCAGCTCTCTTCAGACCATTGTTAATGTCCTTCACTTACCCATTATTCAACACCTGCTGTGACCTATTCTCATCTTTCTTCTCTCTCATATTATGTAACCCCAGCGCACCAATGGAAGTACTGCCTTGCTTTGGGTAAGATGATTGTTAAAAAAAAAATTGTCAGTATCTACAGAGGTTAATTTTGAACGACCGACCGCAAAGTTCTTAAAGTTAATAACTGATGAAGTACGAGGACATTGATATTTACAGTTAGAAATCAGCAGCCTATGATTCTTTCTAGAGAAGACGTTGTTACATTGATTGTTTTCACAGTAAAAGTATAGGGCCATGTTGCTTAATATCATGATTAGAATTTTATTCTTCTAAAATATTATTATTATTATTATTATTATTATTATTATGATGATGATTATTATTATTAGTAGTAGTAGTAGTTGTAGTGTTTTAAACAAAATTGCTTGTAATCGTATTTTTTGTCTTTAAGGATTTCTGGATCAAAATCGTATAAAGGTTTATACTGATTTGCTATTTTAATGTATTATTCTATTACAGTGTAACACTTATTATTTCCGCTTCTGAATCATGATGAAACTAAAAAAAAGCTGAAATATATTGTTGGAGAAAATACTTATCTCCCACTTTCCTGAATTGACAAGGCACGCCAAAGAAGGAATTGATAATAATACCAGCAATAGTTTGACAATAATCTCTAGATGGATTTTTCAGAAATAAATGTAAACTTTGCTTTAGTCCAAATTAAGCATTTGGCAGAAATTATTATTCTATTGAGATAGAACACCGCACATATTTTGTGATTATTCATTTAGCATTTATTAAACGGTTTATACTGGGGAGTTTGATTTCCGATTCAACACTGGGTTCTACATCAAATTCCATTGAGAAGTTATATATGTATAACGGGGAAAGATGTTATCGAGAGGTTATCAAGAGATTCGGAAAAAAAGAAGCTACACGAGATTTCTGTAGTTTGATTGCACGGCAAAACATGTAAAACCTGCGAGTAACGATTCATTGATTGGCACGACGAAGATGAAAATAAATTGAATTTGTCCAGATTCCTGCTTAATCAACTTCTGAAAGAATAGTATACATATTATGAAGCAGAACTACAAGCAGAAGTAAATGAAATGGAAACATTATGATATGGGGTTTAACTATAAATTATAATAGTATACTTAACGCAAAAAGACCAGATAAAATTACCAATGATCAGAAGAAAAACTTGCAGCTTAATTGATATTATTACTCTACTATTGGAATACACCGGTCAAAGTATTGAGAAAATAGAGTAAAATATAAATGGTTTATGTATCTAATACAATATATGTACATTTTCAAAACCCGGATGTTTCTAGTAACTGCGGGGTAATTTTTATGGTCAGGAAATCACCAACGACATCACAATCTTTCGACAATGTAATCACAAAATAATACTGCTGAAGAGTACAGCAACCGTATGACAAACTCTATTCTTGATGTGATGGCCTGATTGTTTGATTAAGTCAAAGAATGTATGCACTTCCGCTAATATCTTTTCTTTTCGTCAACTATAATGACCCAGTATAATAATTCTCAGAGCAATACAATTACTGTAACTACTATTACTCATATTACTACTACTACTACTACAACTAATAATAATAGCAATAATAATAATAAT